>JAGDQM010025279.1:0-57081 GCA_017580835.1 Termitomyces bulborhizus | reverse complement strand
CAATACTTCTGCGCCACATAGTTTCTTCTTAGTCTTACCTATGTATTGACTAGCAGACTCAATTGGTCAGCCACTCAAAATACAATCCGCGATGACCACGCAAACTCTATGCAGATACTAAAGAAACTCTTGGCCTCGTTTCTCATTTACAACTTGAATGGTCAGTTATGATTGACCTCAAGTATCCATAGTCTTATCTGATAAGATGTTGAAAATATCACACGACAAATTCCCAGTTTGCTGGCAAATTACAGCCATCGAATTATTATTTAGCCACCTTGCCTAGCTAGCCAGGTACGTTTCGGGCTTGTATCATGTCAATGCGTTCCATATCCGTGTGTTTGAATAAGGACTGCTCGCTATGTCGGCATATGGTCCAATCAATCGTGGTGTTTCCCAAGGAAAACCTCTTCCTACGAAACTCTGGGCAGTCGGTTCTACATCGGCACAAGCAAACTATGTAACTACGCACCATCTCACAATTGCGTCAGCTTTATGTTTGGAAGGTCTACTGGACTATCTTTGTGCTGTATTCGCTCAAGAAGTCGACGATGGTTTCACGTATCCCCAGGAGGGACCTATAGATCGCACGGCATTTGATGGCTATTTCTTCGCCGCAGACGTTATCGTGGCCATTCTCGGGGAAGAAAGGCAGAGAGAGAGAAAGGAAGGAGATGTAGAAACTGATATCGCCACCGCGCAGGGCTCTCGTTCCTGGAGTGAATGTATAGCCGGGTTCTATTATGTGAGTCACTGATTTGTATGTTGTGTAAACTACCTTAAGCGCTCAGCAAGCCATTTCTTAGATAAAACCTAACTATCCTGGGAGATCGTCACATGTGAGTTGTAGCGAACATGACTTCTCGCTCAGTCAGGGAACGTATGAGCTTAGATCTGCAATGCTGGTTTTATCGTTCCAACTGCACAGCGGAGCAAAGGATACGGCTCGATTTTAGCCAAGTCGTTTCTGGAATATGCACCGGCGTTGGGATACCAAGGCAGTGTGTTCAATCTTGTTTATGCTAACAATCATGCTTCCATCAAGTGAGTCATGATGAAGAAAAAAACGCGTTGGACTGAACCATGCGTCTGATCAGGCTGTGGGAAAGGTTAAACTTCACGAAAGCCGGATTGATTCCACGCGCCGGACGCTTAAAGAGAAGAGATGGCCAGGGGGAAGAGTACGTTGACGCCTTCGTATTCTACAAAAGCTTTGTGGATAAAGGTGGACGCTGAGCGTTCGATGAAGATCTCTACGGGATGACAGGATCATTTTATTCAAACTTGCTATCTCACTTGCAGATATAGCATGCATAGCGATACAATAGGATGTACCAAGTTTTGATGTGCTGCGCCTTTGTTTTCGAAGAACGGCTTCTTCCAGCATCTACAAAGTCGTACGACCCATCTTGAACCAGCAGCAACGACACTTTTCATCGAAGGTTTCATCTTTGGACTACACACCTTTTCCAGCGAAAACAACTACAATGGCGCCACAATCCGCCTCGGCGTCAACTTAATTCTTATTCTACAAATCGACAGTCAATCGATGGAGATTCAGTTTCACATCCAAAATCGGCGAATGAAATGCAATTAAAAGATGTTGTTCGGGGAAAAGGCGCCCGAGTGGACCGTCCATGAGAGTTTAACGCATGATCTGCATTAATTCTGATGGCCTTGAGGCGCTGTTTGATCCGAGGAGGTTTGACAATTCATCTAGGAAACGCAAATAGTACTCTCGAAGCTTTGAGTCCGAGAATTTGCCAAAGTCATTACATTCCGTTACATCGGAGCGGCCGATGCGGAACATAATTTCTTCCCGCCAAGAACGAGTGGTGGTCTGCCTAGACTCCCCCCCGGAGATTGAGCACCTACCAACCTATCTCAACTATTGTCTTGTCCGGAAATGCAGACACACGGATGAACAATGAGAACGTAATATATTCTCAGACACGTTTAGGCTGCAGGGATAGGGTGCGGTCCGCCTGTTGCTTACATTGGTCCTTCTCCGGAACATGCCAGGCTCTGTCACGATACTCTTCGTAAGAGCACTATGGAGCAAGTACCGACGGAAGACGGAGGAGCCGATCACCGCAATGATTTTGACAAGGAGCAAAGAACGTGCCTTTGGAGCGTTTTCCACCAGGTAAGATGATGACTTTCCATGACGAAAGGGCTAGCCTCGCTCTGATCATCATGTGAAGTGAAATAAGTACCTGACCAGGGTGCAGGACCGTCTAAGCTAAGCTATTCGCTAAGTGTGGGTCTCGACACTAATAGAAACTCGTTGGTCCGAGTATTATTGAAGCCAATTGCCGAGCCTTAGCTTGTGAACCCACAAATCCCGCTTCTTTAAGTTCTTGATGGAACCTGGGTGGTGCAAATGGGAATCACGCTAACTATGATTTGTCGGATCTCAGCTATGATATGTATAGCTTACTTCAGGTAGCGAGACTACGCCGTTCACTGCCGGAAGGCAATGTTCGACCATCATAGGGCCCACCGGCTCAAATGCCGAAAAAAGGCTGGACTTCAAGGTTGCACGTTTTCTTATCTTTTGTTGATTCATAGTGACTGCAGTATGATCCACGTCGTCAATGCTCACAATTATATGAATCTACAACGTGAATTAGACAACACACCTTCAGCGAGATGGCCGGTGTTGGAACGTTTCCAAGCATATCATTATGTTGACAGACAAAAATTTCGAAACCTGCATCATGCCAAACTCGCATATCAAATACGAAATGAGGTCGGGCCTAGGGGTAGATGCCGCAGTGGCAACAGAAATTGGAATGGTTGAAAAATTATCATAGGCGTTCTACATGAGAGGGACGGCTGAAGGATGCTATGCTACAGGTATCAGACGCCACTACACCATGAAAGCGGCGTCCGCGAGAAAACTTGGTGCGGGCTGAATGCTGAGCCAGAAGACTAGCATTCGGAGAGGCTGTGCATCGGATGAGTAAAGTAAAATTTCAACCCCAACGAAACAAATCGGACATCATTATACCTCTTCTCATATATAAAAACGATGCCCTTGATTTCAAACTGACCCCAGGGTTGTCTTTCAGTCTCTGGCCCTTCCGCTTGCCTGATACCCCCTACGTGATTGCGTCGCGTCATCTCGTATATATCCCCAGATCTAGGTGACTTGGCTCTACACAATAGCACTTTGGACAAAGCCTTATTGTGAGTTCTGTTGTCCCTTTACCCATTGTCTTGTTTTGGTCTTGCTTTTGTCCCATTTCTATCGCGAAAAAGGAAGTATGAAAGGGGATAGGGCGAAATTTTTTTTCTGATGCAGCGTGCTTGATGATGGTGTGATCAAGTGCACCTCGTGCCTTGCAGCCAACAAACTCGTTCTACATAATACATATATAACAAGCGTCATTCTTCTGCGATTTACTAACGTTCTCCTGGTAGAATATCATTACGCCTGTCCTTCCTCTGACCCATACGAATGTCTACTTCCCACCAATCCGACTCTCAGAGAGTCTCCACTAATGCCCCTCGAAATCGGTACCAACAAGTGGCCCCGTCAGCAGTAAGTTGTCAATTCAAATTCAAATTCCAATCACTCCTTACTTAAGTCTTTCAAGAGTTCCCACAGCGGTGAGCGTCCACACCGAAATGATCCTTTCTACGGTCACGAGGAAATCGCCACTCTCAGTGCTCGCTTCATCAATCATCTGTTTGACTGTCCAGATCCTGCGCCTGCTCAGACAAAACAGTATCCTCTCCCTCTCTTCATTGCCTACGGCATATACAGAACGAAACTTCCCTCTTGTGTCACGTTCGCCTCCTTGATCCTGCTTCAGCGCCTTAAAGCTCGTTTTCCAACCGCACGAGGATCATCTGGTCATCGTCTGTGGATCTCTGCTTTTATGATCGCTTCAAAAGTTATATGTGATGATACCTATTCCAACAAGTCCTGGGGGATCGTTGCGCAGGGCACGTTCAATCTTCGAGAGATAAACCAGATGGAGCGTGAAATGTGTAGCTATCTGGAGTGGGAATTGAATATCGACAACAGTATCCTCGCTACCTTTGAAAAGCGTCTAAGAGAGGACTTTGTATCGCCGAACGGCCCATATCCAACATACGCGTTATCGATGGTGTCAAAACGTGCTGCCAAGGCAGCCACTACTTCCGCCTCTACCTCCAACACTCCTTCGCCTACCCCCGAACCCAACGCCACGACCAGTCCAATACCCAATTTTGGCAATCACCGGCAGCAGACGCCGCCAGTCCCTTCTCAGCCGGCGTCATCTCCAGCTCGCTCGCCCCAAACGCCGTCGCCCAGCTATTCGACTTCCACTTCTCCAGCCTCTTCCGCATCTCCAGCGACACCAGTGGGTGGCGAGGACTACAGCGCCAGGGTCCAAGGTGTGGACTCGACTCCAACATTCACTTTACAGAGTTCGATGCCCCAAGTTCATCCCCTCAAGTCTCAGATGTCTGCGTTGGCTATTCCGTCGCGGTGGTGACATTTCAGCATGTATCATTTTTTTCTATCATTTATTACCTGCATACAATTGTAACAATCTGCATCCTCATAACACAACATTTATACCCCTCATCATACAGCATGTATCATATATGTCGAGGACTCCTTTCTGTGACATTCTTTTGTTGTAGCCGACCATAATTCCCGACATGTTATCAACATTGCCCTTCACTCCTTTTACTCCTCGTCATTATATCCTTATCTTACCATACCAATGCGTATCTCAAAACTCCCAAACAATACAGAATAACATCAACAAAACAATGCACAGCGCGAGTGAAGTAAGGTCTTGATTATGGAGAAACGTTTTATCGGTCAATCCGACTCTTCAGGACTTGTTCGTCACTTGATATCTTCGTTATCATGCCACTTCCTTGAACGGGACTCCTTGTTCGAGGCCTATCGGATTCTTCTGGATAAGTATGAACACCTGACGACGGATTTCGCGCCGGCTTGTGGCATCGGTAATTTCTTGGAAAACGTAACCTTGTTTAGAAAGTTCATGCATATGGACAACATTACTATCTATCTATCTTCAATGATAACCCAGATCGGATGTGGGTCTCGTCCTCATTGTCCTATTATACCTGAGTGAATTGATTTTGTTTGTGCATACATAGCCTGGCTTCCCTTCTTGGTTATTTATTCACAGCGATTCTCGTCCTGCTTCAACATGTATCATGAATGCAGTGCAACCCAAGGTGACAACCACACCTTTGTTACAATAGCGTGATTGCTACTGTACGGCGACGGGAAAAGACAATAGACATCAGAACAACTTGAATAGCTACTCGTTACTCAGCGCTTGGCACTTACTCGACGCTCAGCGCAAACATCAATCGCCTTTCGACCTCGGGATCTCAGGGCTGTCTAGACGAATAACGGTCAATTTCAACATGTCAATCATTTTAAGATTCCCCATCGTTGATGCTCTCTCATAAAGCCCTCTTTCCTGTTTCACCTATTTTAGTAACATCATGAAACTAACGGAAGTAACTGTGGGCGTTCGTCTGACAAATGATTATGTGGCGAGCTGCAACTAAGAGCCATTATTTTCCACTACCAGAGTATTTGAACACTAGTTCGGTACCCTCGCTACTCAGGAGATTCAACGAGACAGTCTTCGGATACTCCTTTCCGGAATCTCACTGGCTTGGCCCTGTGTTCCTTGAAGCATGCACCTCGAAAGACACGTATGATTCTGGCCATTTGAGGGCATTCCGTTGCCGCCCGCTTTGACATTTAAGTGAAACTCAGATTGGAACAGTTGCAGTTTTCATACGGAGATGGCAATTTCTGCACTAATCGATATTGTCCGTTCCATCTAAATGTAGTCAGGGGTAAGGCCTGTTCGATCTCAGGCCCTATCCTTCGTGATATCGCTTGAAAAGGGCCACCAAAGAAATTTCCAATACTGTAAATGGTGGCAACCAACCAGTTACGGGTGTGCGTGATCCATGAGACAAGTATCGATCTGGCTTGCGCAATCTATCAAAGGTGAATGGGGTGCTGGGAGTCTAGAGAATATCTGGGCTTATCACGGACATGGAAAGCCACGGAGAAGGGAATTTCAGCGATTTCTTAAAGTTTATTTACGCTCTTCCGAGTCTTTTTGTTTCAAGAATTATGGCTCTGAGCTCGCAACCGCGCAACTGTTATGCTACACGTCTGCTTTCTTGAGCAGTTTATGTATTCATCATGTTCTAGGGTTGCTTTGTACACTCGGATGGACTTCTGAGACTGCAAGGTCACTTCGATAACGGGTGGGAGAATTGTATTACGTCATCCTCAAAGGGCTTTGAAGCTGTTTGTCAAAAGTTTGTGGGAGCGGAGATTCAAAGGTACTTTGGGCGGCGTCGTTGACGGTCAAACCACTGAAATTATGCCTTTTGGTCTGACTATTGGTACTGAGCGCGCCACAGCCCTCCAGGTTCTTGCATTTTGCCTTTTCCTCATTATTTGTGCTGATTCTTGGGTAGCAATCTATTCAAGATGAACTCACAAAACGAGGGTTTAGCCAAGATGCAGGTAAGTTTTTTTTCCGTAGTCAATTGTGACTTGAACGAGTGTTCGTCGCCATATCGCAGATCCTGTCATGGCAGAGTACATTACGATTATGGTCATTAATAACAAGACTGCAGGTGAGTAACCTCGTTTAGCTGTGCAACAATTCCTACTTACTTCACTACTCGTAGCACAAATCACGACTGAACTCGAAGATTGTATGTGTCTTTGGATATTCTCATTTTCCTCTATTCACTCTTCTTTTCTCCCCTAGTAATTGGTTCTGAATTTGGTGTGTTGCCACCTTCGTTCGTATGACCGCCGCTGATATCTCCCTAGACCCCAGTTTTACGGATTGGTTATTTGTAGCAGCATCGAAGGGTGCAACAGAGGTTGATGAGACCCAACAACCAGAACCTTCGACCTCCGAACCTCCTCCACGCGATGCCCCTCCTCATGTCTCCTCCGATACGTCTCGCCGGCAGCCCCCGCCCCCGCGCAACAACGTGTATCAACAGGCAATAAACCAGGCCATTCCTAATTCTGCACTATCCGGTTCCAAGCGTTTGGCCTCCGCTCGATCCCCATCCCCCAGTCACCCAAACAAGTCGCGACGTACAGACTTGCCGACGGGTCCGAGGGCTATGACTCGTAACGAAGGCGGGGCAAACTCTCACGCCAGCTCGAGGAGTTTGATTGACCGCATAGGTGGTCAAAATGTTCCTGGTAGGAACGCGAACGCCCCAAATGGGTATCAACACGACGAGATCCAATCTCGAATTGATAATATTGTGAATAGCTCTTCCGAGCAGAATATTATGATGGGCGGTGGGTATCCCGGGATGAGTGGTGCTGGTGGAATGGACATGTCTGCCATGGCAGGCATGACTAACCCCATGGTATTTCAAGATATACTGATGAACCAAATGGCGCTCATGGCTCAAATGACGAGTATGATGAATGGCGGACAATTTGTTGGGCCTGGTGGTTTCCCGATGCCAGGCATGCCGGGGGATATGGGGATGTATTCAGGTGGCATGAACAATGGATTCCAAGGGCAGGTGAATGGGAATGATATGAACGGTAGAGGAAGAGGTAGAGGAGGAATCAGAGGTGGTAGGGGGGGAGGGTCAACCAGAGGAAGAGGAGGCTCACTGACGGCAGCTGCTTCATCTCCAACTCCGAAAGCTTCGGAGCTTTCCCTTGCGAGCGAACCTCCGGCTCTCCATGCAATACCCATCGTTGCTCCTGCTCCGATCACGTCAGCTACATCCGTTGTCTCCACTCCACTCAATCCCCCTGCCACCCAACGTCTAGGCTACGCACTTCCCGAAAGACCACAGTCACCTACCCTTTGCAAATTCAGCATAAAGTGCACTAATGCACAATGTCGTTATGCCCACCCCTCACCGGTTGCCACTCCCGAAAGTGGTGTGGTACTAAGCAACGAAGCTTGTGAGAAAGGCAAAGATTGTCAGGATAAGGACTGTATAAAGAGCCACGTTAGCCCTGCGGTTCTCAACCCCCAACGTACGTGTATTGTAAGGAGTGACGAGGTATTTCTAATATTCTAACAGCTTTGGAACACACAATCTCGGCCGTTGCACCTCCGCCTCATGCGCACATATCTCCTGTTCCTTGTCGTTTTGGCCTAGCATGTACACGGCCAGGCTGCTCGTTTAGCCATCCACCTCGGACCAACCCTAACACCCAATGCCGATTTGGTGCTGCCTGCACGCGTGCAGGATGTCCCTTTGTTCATCCGGAAGGTCGCGTATTACCGTCGTCCTTCCATCGTGGTCTGAGTACAACGGCTCCTTTGGTGAATGTTCCAACACCAGAGACGGGATCTATGGGCGGTGCTACAAGCCACAATAAGAGCGTCACGTTCCACAAGACAGCCGGGCCTGGCCTGGGTGTGAAGGAGAAGCTTGCGCAGCAAATGAAAGAAATAGAGCAGAGAAAACTCGAAGCTGAAAAGGCCGTGCGCGAAGCAGAGGCTGCTGCGGGCAAGAAAGACGAATCCAAGCCTGTCGCCATCGCGGCGTAGATCCTCTTCTGGTCCCCTGTGTTGGCCACTGTGGAAACCCGGATCATTTCATAATGGGCCTGCTATTGCAATTCCAACCAACCTTTCTCCCCTACTTACCAAGAATATGTACAAACTGTACTGTAGTTTATTGTTGTGTCCTTCTCTTTGATGTCCTCTGATTGTTTTATTCCCAGTTTTCTCCACATACATACTCCATCCACTGCAGTAGTAAATACAGCTCCCAGCCAAATTTTAACTATTGCCGCTGCCCTCCCTTCTGCCCTCTTATATAAGGAGAAACAAATACATAAGATTACATATGGGAATGGTAAGATACAGCATAAAATTAATGAGCGCTGAAACGTTTACACGTTATGTACGATGGAATCCAAGAAGTGGGGTAGCTAAATCTCAGTTACACCAGACGACTGTCAACAATTTTTCCTCCGCCCTTATCTACCTTTAGAGCAATACGATCTCCCTGGGCGACGTCCTTGAACTGGAACAAAACCGTCTTCATTAAAAATCTCATACTGCTTGTTAATAAAAGACATACCGTTAATTCACGTGTCCTGTGCAGGCTCTCGATCTCGTCGATTCTATCTCGAACATTGTCAAGAAGTTCTTGGAAACCTTCTTCTGATACTACCTCCTGGGCAGCATGAAGAATCAACATCGAGTCTGGTCGTACATCGTGATGAACCTTGAAATCTAGTTTACAACGACGAGCACAATTACAAAGTGATGGTAAACGTACGTCAATAGCAATGACATTAATACGGTCCAGTTCTAGAGGAACATTCTCAGTTCAATGGACTCAAAGACAGATGATGTATGTATATTGATCCACTGACCTTCCATGAAATCAGCTCGCGTCATAATTTGACGACACCTCCACTAGTGACAATCAGCATATGCGACAAATGACGAGATGGATGTTTACATAAGGGATGACAGGCAGCTCCAGGCTGTCTTCTACGACAGATTCACCAGCTGCTAATGCAGCTTTGCGGGTGGCTTCTCGTTCCTGGTGTATCTTGACGAATTCTTGCAGTAGAAGCCACGAGCATGAACTCCATTTTTGCTTTTCCAAGTATAAGTTTGAATTCAAGAAAGAGCGTACAAAAATTTCATACCTCATCCATGACATCGTCATCACAGTCAGGTATCAATCCTTTGCAAAATTCTGTCAGGAGCGAGATCGAGCAACCAATGGACATTGATCACGCTAACCAATCTGACTAAGAAGCCACCCTTTCTCAATTCCTTTAAGGGTTTCGGCCGTTTCCAATGTATTCTTAGCCCTTGCAACCTTGTACAAAGATCCATCAGCTGCTCAACAAACACAGAACTGAACTGAACTGAGCACCTTGTTCAAATATGAGAGGCGACCGCCAACTAGAGACACGGCCTCCTCCAGCTGCTCATGAGTTGCAAGTGAGTGCTGGCTGCTCAGGCGCATGCGTCTCAATGCATGCAAAGATTCTGTGGTTTTAAGATCGTATATTGACAACACCTGTTGAGATTAACTTCATGAATTTCGTGCAGTGAACGAAAAGGGGGAAAAGTAATCTGACCTGCATGCGACTGGCGTTTTTCCCTGTAATTGAGGCTTGATCAAGAGCTGCTTTGTTTGTTGGAATGAGCACGCACGCATAATGTGGAATGGCCAAAAGTCATCACTGTGGCCATAAGTCAAAGTGCGTAAAGAGGCTATCATTTCATCTACTCACGAGCTAAAAACCATGGTAAGAATGCCTGAAAATAATCTTAGTCGATCGAAAGAAATCTGTTTCCTTTTGGCAGAAGATCGCACCACTAGCGGCCCACGCTTCTGCCTTCTGCTGCAATTGTAAGATCATGTTGCGTCCCTCGTCATCATTATTGAAGAAGTGGATATTATTGACAATTAATACAAGAGGGCGACCGGTCTTGCGTGCAGAGCGCAACGCAACCTTTTCCAGCTTGTTGAAGGCTACGTTCTGTGAGTATAAGGCGCGGAAAGTCGAGAGCAGGATAATCATCCACCTCTTTCTATGTCTAAGGCTGGTCCACCTATATACTCATGAAGTTGATCATTACGAGACAAAATCAAAAAGATGATGCAAGACTGACCTTCCCTTGGATCTCGACGCTGGAATAAACCGGTTTGCGAGTCCTCGTTGAATTCGAAGTTTAGTGCCTTTCCGAGCCTAAGCCTGAACACCTCAAGATCAGGGTGAGCATCGCACATGGAAACACCCTCGGCCCGACATGCTGCCATAGAGTCAAAGATCATTGTCCCTTTTCCAGAACCCTGTTTGTTCAATATGTATGAGACTAGAGCGTCATGGACTTCCAGCATACCTTAGGACCGAGGAGCACAAAATAATGTCCAGGTTCCTGGCCTTGAACAATACGGTCAATAGCATCCTGTTCCTTTCTTCGCATGTTTTCTGTCCATGGCGCGTCGTCGATAAACTGGTGTTCTGCCTGTGCATCATCCTCAGAGGGTAATCGCTTCGTCTGATGTGTAGCAAGCTCGAGGGCAGGATCGTATCCCGCAGCGAACGCATCTTCAATCTTCAATTTACAATTTACGAGATTAACGAAAAGTACAGCGATGATCTCAGAAAGAAAGACGCGTCACCTTGTCCAAAACACGCTTTTTATACCAAGCCACATACGCGACGCCTCCACCAAAGACTAAACAGAAGTATGAGTATATGGCGAGAACAACCAATGACCTGCTTACCCATCCCCAAACCGATCATTGTGGTTAACGCTGCGTCCAAGAAAGGCGAGCGTGTGAAGGAGAACGAACTACTAGATCCACCTGGCCCTATATTTGGTCCTGCCCCACCTGGGGGGTTGAAGCCCGGCATACTGCTAGCAATGCTTTCGTCCCGCTCCTGAAGAGCATTTTGTTCATCTGTACGTGATGAACGATTCCCCAATGCCGATGGTTGCTGCTTCGGCGAGTTTTGCTTCGGCGATGGTTCCTGGCTGCTGTAGAAGCGATGAGTATTGAAATGAATGTGTTTGAAATCTCTAAAGGTGTAATAAGTCTTTAATAAGCGAAAAGAGCGGCTAGCAGAATATTTAAAGGCTGGAAAACCCATGCCCTCGTCGTAGTGTTCAGGGTGTGGGTTGTGTATCGCCACGTGTGACAAGCGGTGACAATGCTGTCATGGTGACTTGTCCAGACATTGGGGCCGGGCTTGCCGCGTCTCATGCTTAATGCATTATGCTGTCTTGGCTGTAAGTTTCAATATGACTTTCACTTGAATGGTTCATGTAGGTTCTCCAGATCCGCGCACGCTTTCCATACATGGTACTGTTCCTCTTCATGGATGTGAAGACCTGTACGCCTGGGCTCCAACAAAGAAAGTAAAGAGTTTATAGTGCAGCGTCCTGGTAGAGAGTATTTTGAGACGGCTTGGACTCGTCGCCCATCTCTGCATGTATCATCGATATGCCGTCGACGTGTTTTAGAACTTCTCAATGAACTTGCGTTGATGCGAAGTAGACTACCGACACTGGTGAGGGGAGAGCAGTTAGGTGAGAGGGGACTGGCGGAAGCTGCAGGGATGGAAGGCGGGGTTTGGATAATTATACTGAACAATTCTGAACGTATTCATTGGTTTCGCGCACTAGAGCCAATCTTTTCGTCCTTCGACGAACTCAAGTGAGAATAGACCAATCTTGGACTCGAGCTGGAGATACGGTGGACATTGACCATGGCCATTATTCAGCAGTCATACTCCCTGTTTATCTTGTGAACTTGTCAATCCACCATGGCTCATTTACTTTGACGCACAAACCGCATGAAGAATAAGAATGTACCTTTTGTCCGATTCCTATGATCATTTAATTGCGCCCTCGGGGGATTATCACAGGCACTCGTAGAAACAGATGCTCCCTTCTCAGTGACACAAGAAAAGCCGTCTTAGCAAATACAGAGTATAGCGAGACGTTGCCAAAATCTTCTTTCTTGGCGTCGCACGAGGTCAAAGTGAAGTGTACACAATCCCTGCGAGTCACCAAACGAAGGTGAATGAAGATCGTTCCTCAGGACGCGACTCTAGATAAAGTACCCCGTAGAGCTTGAATTGCAATGTAGCAGAACCAGCCTGTAACCATGACACGTCACAGAGCTAAGTACAAGACTCGTGAATCTGTTGGCACCAGACAGGCAAGGTCGATGGCGCACGGTCCGTCTGGACACCGAAAAAAAAAGAAACGAACGAGAACAAAATCAATCAACGGCAGGCTCGAGACTACGCAAGACAGCAGACGATGGAACGCTTCAAAGATCAAAAATCAAGTTCTCGTGCAAAAGGTGACCCTTTCGCGTCTCGTCGATGTATGCGCGCGATCGATCGAAACTTTATTTCCTTCCTTCTCGGACCGGATCTCCGTATCCAGGACACGTGCAATTGACCCCGGGAACTGCCCACCAAAAGAAAGATAATTTGGATCTTCTGCTATCAAGTGAACGGATGCACTCATTTTCGCAGTTCAAAAAAAATTCTAATGAAAAAATGTGAACTGAACATAGAATTGAGCACCCGTGTTGAGTCGATTCGCAAGTTCTTACACTCAGGTGTCGCTGTGGTCACGCAAATGAAAATCCGGACAAAAGCATTAATATCGTGGACGGTAATGCAATGACGCGCGTGATACTACAACAACGTTACTCTGGTACAATACATGGAATGAGATTTGAATAAATGAGGAGGTCCAATAAACATCAGTGATTAGAGTGTAAAGGTGAATTCGATATGAAGCGTATAATGTCCCAGACAATCGTACAGCCATGAATGGTCAATCGATCAC
This sequence comes from Termitomyces bulborhizus, assembly GCA_017580835.1. Taxonomy (NCBI): domain Eukaryota; kingdom Fungi; phylum Basidiomycota; class Agaricomycetes; order Agaricales; family Lyophyllaceae; genus Termitomyces; species Termitomyces bulborhizus. Next base: position 43,717 of record JAGDQM010025279.1, on the reverse strand, counting down.
GTCCTATGTGCACCACGGCCTGCCATGTTGCCACTATCTTGTCGTGTATGTTGATTGTAGTATGGTGACGCCTGCCGGGGCGGGTATTGTTGTGTCGCCAAATGAGCTGCCATATACTGATAAGGCTGGTGATCTACTTGAAACTCAGGCGACTGAGTGGGAGAATAAGCTGGACTTTGCTCCGGGAGGTAGGGTGAGAAACTTCTTTCCTGTGGTCGATGAATCGGTGCCTCTCTGCTAGTTCCAAGAGGTTCCTGGTGTAGTGATGGAGGTATCGAGAGACTTAACTGCGACGGTGCCTGTGATTGTTGGTAATAGTCGCGCGGATCAAGTAGCGGTTCTTGCATTGTATCCATCTTGGTCAGCTCAATTTCCGATTGGTAGTGCTGATGGAGGCCACCGGCGAGATATTGATCATAACCAGGAACTTTGGGGCCTGGAGGTACCTTGATAGAGTCTGTCCCATCGAACAACACTGTCGATGTCACAGACCGAGCGTCCCAGTCCAGTTCTCCCCGATCTCGCTGGTATAATGCAGGATCATATGCCAGCTCGTTCTGTGTTACATTAAGTTGACATACAAGTCAGAATCAGTAGTACAGGAGACGTACCTGTGAAACCGCAGCAATCTTGATACCACCTGGAACGACTTGCGCCTCCAGCCTTTGTCCACCATATTCCTCCATTTTTACTTGATCATTTGCAATCCTTCCATGGTAGACTTGACTCAATAGCGGCATCATCTTGGCATGTAACATGGGCGTGAAGAGATCCGCATGAAGCGCGGGGTGACCGAAGCGCCTTTGTAGCCTGCTGCCTCGTGCGTCGGCACGTTCAGAGTGGACTCGAGCAAGCCTTATCTCATCGTCTGTCGGAATGAAATACCGGAACGCAGGTAGGTATGCATGGTTGATATAGATCTTGTACACAATGATAAAGAGTATGGGAGGTATTGTGGAGAGCCATTGCAGGGACTTGAAACGATATTGAAGGCCGATCGCTGGTTAAAATGACGGAAGTTACTATCACTTAGCTGGAAGAAGGGGCTCGGGCTTACTCAGGACCATCAACAGCTGCATTAAGACTGCAGAAAAGAGCAAGCGGTTGATTGCGACGTTCCAGAGACGCTGAAATCCATTATAATGTCAGAAGTCACAATACAAAAGGGAGGCAAAAGGGCACGCACGCCACCAGATTCAACCTTGGAAACGAAAACAAACATTAATTGGTATTTGTAGACCCACGACCCCATCCAGAATACAATAGCAGCAGCAACAGCGACCAAAGGAGCGAGAGGAGCAAAAACCAAACCAACGGCACCCATGAAAAGCTAGAAAAGAGGTGAATAACAAAGCCTAAAAAACAACCACGAGCGCAACTAACGATATTTGAACTAGAATTGGACATTAGGTTTGGTAGACTGAAGAAACTCTGATCACGTACTAATAGATAGCATGCTGGAACTCAGGAGGTTGCGTCCACTCTCTGATATCGCGAGGCGTCCTACCAAATAGACTACAATGATTTCAGCTCGTTGCACATTGTTTGAAATGACAAAGTAGAACGGACTGTGTTTTAAACGATATCCAAATCAAATTGATGATTTGTGCCAAATCGAAGACGACGAGGAAACCACGAAGACTAACAGAATCCTATAAGATATCTAGACGCGCCGAAAACATTTGACTCACGGGAAGAAGGTAAGCCAATAAGATGCCTGATTGATATACGTTCTATGGATAGTTTGAGGGAGCGCTAGATCCAACAGTTAAAAAAAAGGCCACCTAGAACGCAATAAGTCGACTTACTGTTCAATTTGTCGATAATCTCCTGGAAACTCGCTTTCGCTCCGATTTCCTCAACAATCAGTCGCACGGAGTCTGGAGTCACGTTAGTAAAAGACGACAATGTACGCATCTGAATACTGACTGAAAATAACCCCGATCAAAGTGAAGACCACGAGTTGACTAATAATCAAAAAGGTATAGTAACGAGCAATGACAGCCCGGTCTAGTTTCGAATGTGTCAATGCACCCATATACTTGGAAAGACGTGAGAATAATGTTTTCAGAAGGATGATACGCGACTTTACTTTCGTAAGCCACCGCATGATGATTGGGAGGAAAAAGCCAAAGATGGCCGAAATGGCAGGAGGAAGAACACCAGAAATGAACGCGAACGAGCCAGGTGATGCGTTGGCCCATCCATTTAGGAAAGGAACGTAAGTTCGGAGCTGCAGATTGAAAATTATCAGCTGTAAGATTGTTTCGACCTTTTGGAACCGACCGTTTCAAGATTGGCAAGGATAGAGATGAATAAAAGCGGCACAGTGTTGAAGAAACACACGACTGCAAGCCAAACAAAGCCAATCGTCTTCTTGTGATATAATTCGCTCGGAGACTTATTCATATTATTCCAGATCTGCCAACAAGACCATTGGCCGTCAAATACAAAAGCAGGAATACTCGGGTAGGAAACTCACGATATCCTTGGGGTTAGGAGCAAGTTCGATCTTTGTGCCCTTCGGATGCTTACCCTTCAGCCTTTTCGCAACGACGTGAGCATAGGGAACAGCGGCCATGCTGGCAAAGCCATAATTCTCTGCCTTGCGTGTGTCAATCTGTCGACGATATTCCTCAATGGCCGCCTCTGTACGTTGAAGTTTTGCACTAAACGAGCATGATGAAAGAGTTGGAGAGGCTTGGTCGAGGCACTCACGTATAGAAATCGATCGCATCCTTCTTCATACCTCCGATACCACAAGTTGCTCCGACTCGAATGGTTGGCCTCTTTTTCCCTAATCTCCCGTTCTTGAGATATTTTACAAGAACTGCCTCGAACTCTCTGACAGTAGTGTTGTGATATTCTATCAGCTCGGGCAACTTTCCAACCTTACGGTTGATGTGTACACTCGTTGTTGGATAAGGGACCTTGGTTGATTCGAATATGGCTCGAAGTCCCTCATCAGACTGGTTCTTTTTCGGAATGCGCGTGATAGTCAGGGTACGGGCATAGAAAGATTCGAGGTACTCGGGTGATCGGAACCATGCATGACGAAGCTTGACCATTGCCGTCCAATGGATGTGGACGACACCGATGATCATGAAAGTGATAAGGTACGTGACGGCAACATGAGCGTAGAGAAGGTTTCCACTGACATCTCGGATGGTCAACATGCTGAGGATATCTCTTTTTTTCGCGGGTACGTTTTTCAGGTTATATGTGACGTTCACGGGGACAAGGACAGCACATGTGAGGGCCGCAATTCCCAAGAAAAGCCAGCGCATGAGACGATTAAAGCGCAGAAAGGCGACGGCGTCAAGACCGATCTTATCAAGTAACTCCGGCTCCTTAGTATGTATCAGAGGTGGAAGCCAGCCAAAGAGAGAATCCGATATTCGAGGTGGAGGCTTATTGCCGACGTGGTATTTGACCTTGGGCTCATAAATAACCTATTGCGACACATAAAGTGAAGTCGGGTCAATTGAAACAAAAGTTCGTACCTTGTTTTTGGGCCGCAGAAGGTTGAAAGCAATAATTGTCACGACCTAAAGCATGTAAAGCAATTAATACAAAGTATCCAGCAAAACCTAGATGGTAGCTTCGATTCACCGAAACTATGCTCATTAATGCAACCTGCGATCCCACCGCTACGGGCGCCAGCGTCCGGGAGTTATCGTCTATGAGCTTGCCTGCTTCATCTGCCACGCCAGACATGCTAGAGAATCAAAAAGTAGTCCGTTATAGAAAAATAGTCGTGAAGTAATAAGGAGTGGCTTGTAAGCTGTAGAGCTTGGCGACGTCGGGGCCAAGTCAAAGTGCAAGAGCCTTTTTGCAAGAAAGAACACCTTGTGGGCTTGTGGGTTTTGTTGTCAGGGCTCTTTTCTGCCGGATCTGTGCTTTGCGCGGCAATCACTATTTGGTCGTATTGTTCCTCGGCACATCTTTAGGCCCGCGCAATGACAAAGTGTGCCAGCGCAGGCGCTTCGAGAAAGGGTATCAAAGCAACAGCAGGAGGTCGTACTCTACTGTCATCACGATCCCTGATTTATCAAATACTTTCATGACGTGAGACTACTTAGTGGCGAGGCATCTAAGAAAGCAATGAAAAAAATTGTGTCACATGATCCACTCTGTGTGGGTTTGAAGGAGGTCTTCCGGAGTTTGTGACGATATTTCAGTGACAAAACAGCCGGGAACATAGGAACGCATGAAATGTAGATGGATTGCTGTATCATCACGTTTGTCACTCGAACGTAGGTAGTAGACTTGATTTGCTGCCTTTTGTACGCAAGAATCCGATCGCGATGCCGCCGACAATCAGCTATAAACACTTCGGCAAGAAATTTCGAGTTTCCGTAGGTAGTGGACCGCGATGAACAGTGGTTCAAACTTTCCCTGTGCAGTGCCCATATACGCGCCTGGGAAGGAGCCTCTTCCACCAGGACTGACCGAGGATGACAGGGCCGCACTACAGCAAACGAAGAAATGGGAAGGTTACGCGGCGACATTTATGGAGTCTTGCGCCGTAAAAACTGTGCTTGCCGGCGGTGCAGGTATGTTCACAACCTCTCTACCACTGATAAAAATGTATGAGAATGCCGTGTTGTCCATAGGCTTTGGCATTGGAGCGTTCTTCTCGCTGATGTCCGCTTCTTTTGCATATGAGGATCCTCTGCTACGGCAACAGACCCAGGCAGGTATGAACACAACGCAAAAGGCGAGAGAGATTTTTAAGGAGATGGGTCGGGGTATGTGGTCTAGTGGAAAAGGCTTTGGTAAAGTTGGTGCTCTATTCGCTGGTATAGAATGCGTGATAGAATCGGTGCGTCTCAATCCATTCTATATGTCTTTTTATAAACCGGTTGACATTGACTTTCCAGTACCGAGCCAAAAATGATATTTATAATTCCGTCGCTTCAGGATTTTTAGCAGGTGGCATTCTGGCGCGGAACTCCGGGCCCAAGGCTGCCTTTGGTGGTGGTCTGGCATTTGCCGCATTTTCAAGTGCAATAGATCTATTCATGCGTCGGGAGACTCCAGAGTATGTCGTCTTAATGTAGATCTTGCTTCGCTGATACTGACCGTGATTTCAGGGAGGATTAAAGTGTATGCTGGGACCATACTAGATTTTTACGAGACACTGCACCTATATCCAATGTATTCTATAATCATTACAATAGCTCACATCTGTCATTTATAAGTAAGTATACTGCAATGTACAACGGATCTCAATTCTCGTGCCGTAAACACGCGCTCTAACAGATAATCTTAATGGTATAATATACAACTGTGAACCCCAGATCCCAAATTCTTAAAACGTAGCCAATCCCCACCTCCCAACCCCAATCGCGAATCCCTAACAAGAACAAGAACCGTGACGCACCACCACAGGGCTTTGATATTACCCGGGGTGACCAACAGCAGACTGCCCAGAAGGAACAGACCTCCAAACTGGGGTCTGGGCAGACCAGACCACTTGGAAGAACCCGCGTCAAAAAGAAATGATCATCTCGATCGTTCCCCAGCCAGGTCAAAGGAAGCAGTATAGGTTGGTGGTGCTTCGCCTACCTCGCTTTCTTGACCAGAGATGAGCCGCTCATACTGCGTACTCCGACTCCATAGTGATTCCATGGGACGTAAAGACGTCATTATCTGAGGATTCACGGGACTGGTTTCGGCCGCAGAAGCCGAAGAATCTGTTGAAAGGCTCGATGCCATTCGTTCTAACGCACTGGGTCGGCGAAGTCTCTCTTCCAAGCGCCGTCCTTCACAGGGGCACTTGGGCAGGATAGTGCACGTGTCATCAAACGACTCCGAGTACGGAGGAAGAGATGTCCACTCGGGATTGCACCGGCACTGGAGACATTAACAGGATGGAAGAGGTAATCAGCTCAAGGAGGACAATTCGATGATGAGACTAACGGATAAAACGGTGATTGGTGTCTGTATTACAATGTCAAATAGTTTCCGCTTTCCGGTCTTTGGATCTACATGAAGATCATCACTGCGTTCAACGCGTATGACGAATTTAAGTTGATGGGTTATAACCATATTGCTTCGCCTGTTCTTGTTAGTAAAATGGATCAGGCTACAAGACGTCGGAAGATGGAGGTTCTGGTGGAAAGTCCACGGGCCTGGGCCCATCAACTCTGAAGCCATTTCCGACACATCAACGTCAGGTGTGACCAGTGCATAAAGCGGAGAGTTCTTGAAGGCATCAACATCATCAGATACGAGTGGAAGGATAGGACCAGCGCCTTTTCCAGGTTCTCTAACAGAGAGAAGTTCTATGCGTGAAATTGGGTCAGTTCGTGCAATTCGTTTCATTTGGGTATAGTAGTCAATACGTTCTGTTAATCCGTTAGGCCAGGTCTCCAACATGAAAAGCCAAGGGGATACCTTCAATAAAAGCAGAAATTCGATGAACTTTCATCTTTGCCAGAGGCATTAAAGTAAACATGATGGGGATCGTCCCACCGATATAAAAACTACGTCCAGAGATTGATATTAGGTATTGCAATTGTTGCTCCCAGTGCCGTTCAACGATGATATTTTCAGTATCTTCGGTGTCCTCCTCGGTTGGAGATGTAATAACCATGACTTCCCGATGCGCTGCGTATTTTGACTTGAACGCTCCAGGACGATGAACTGTAGCTCGGAGTTGCCACGTCACTGTACCGTAATTGCAACTAATTGTTGGAGGTGAGTTTCCAGGTATTGCAAAAGCTATTGGATAAGTATAAGTCCCTAATCGTAGCTTTGAGTAATGTTGATCAAGCGAGAGTAGTGGTATTACCTTTCTTAAACTCCTTCCAGTTTGATTCTCCAGGGCTGTGATCGTGATCAAGATCAAGCTTCAAGATATCGCCTATCCTGCTCAAAGTAGAACGCTCCTTTGAATGTGCTAATGGGGCCAGAGAAGTTGGTAGGTTGACTTTGATCTCGTTCGTTCTCCCGCGATGGAGCTTCTCGTCATCGAAGTTACAATCGCGTGATGAAGGTTTTGCCGCCATGGGCGAGTTTGAGCGTACAGCATCCATGAAGGCACTAGATACTGACGACAGAATAAAATGAGACCGAGAATTTGGTCTACCTCGGGGCTCCCCGGAGCTATTATCCACACCCGAAGAACTCGAGGGACGTGACGAGATCCGCGAGACAGAACGCCGATTTGAATTGCGCCGTGTTAATGGAAATGTCCTGGGCGTTAACGAGCCCACTGCATTTTCTGGAACGTCCTCGACACTTGGTGCTCGAGTAAGAGAGGCTGCGCGAAAGATCCGTGAACAGGAAGGTGTCAATCCGATTGAACGACCTTGAACATCGGTCAAGATTCATCCAGATAATAGAAGTTGACTGTGAATATAGTACGTACTCCTCGGTTTGGGAAGTCCATCGCTCGGTTCGTGACAAGAATCGTCGAGGATTGAATTCATTGTAATCGGGTATCCCCTAGTCGGAGATGAGGGAGTCAAAGATGGAGAGTATGAGGGTGTTGGTGAGGTAGGAAACTTGAACTCCTCATGAGACAAGGGAACGCGTTGGAAGTGAGAACTGTCGACGCTTAAACGTCGAGAGCTGCGCCATGGGCCATTCCTTTCAGGCGAGGGAAGGCGGTTATTTCGGAGCTCCTGATGGCTTCTAGACGTATGAGAGAGTGCGTGAAGACCATCAGAATCGTAGTCTTGTTTATCATATGCAGCACCTGGCCCAATTGAAGCATGACGGCGAGTTGATGCCTTTCCAGCACGAAAATAGACGGTCTCTGCATGGAACAAAGTATGTTCTTCGTTAATGTCGACCCTACGTGCTCCAAAACCTGAAGATCGTTGTCACGGTGATCTCGTGCGGCGCGCATATGTCATTTAACACACACCTTCTGGCCAAGCTATAGAACTCTTCGCTAACAACTCTAATTCTATGCTCGTTATTCGGGTTGGCTTGGAAAGTTCCATGACCAGCAAGCCTCGCAGCATCGAGGGTCTTGATTCTGAGCCATGATACCGTCTTCCCGAACCATCTGACCTCAAAAAGACGGCTGATTCGGTGAGACGAATTGTGAGTGGATTCTTCTTGTCAGCCATATGACTTTGGGAGGAAAGTGGTCGATCAAGAGGTGAGGGATGGCCAAAATTCCTGCTCCGTACCTTGTCGATGTCACTTTCATTTTTGCCCAATTGAACCGATCAAAATTGATCGGTGGCATGTTAAACACGTTAACTTCCTGGAAGTTGCAGAATCATACACAGTAACTTCCTGGAAGCTGCAGAACATGTATCTTCATCGTATTTCCTCGACGTCAATACTAGCTTACATTTTCCTCTTGCATTGCGTGACGTGGCGTCTCCAAGGTGTCTGTCATCCCCCAACATGACCCTGCTTAACTGAAAGGGGCGTAGACAGTTTCAGTGCATACTTTTACTAGATCCGGTTTCATTGCGTTCCCCATCAATGAAAAACCGAAAATTTTGTGAGTTATCCTCGCTGGTTCGTTTACGTCATTTAATTGATTTTTACCTACTTTATGGCACGTTCTGAGACTAGGCGTCTTTCTTCCTCCCCCCATCAGCATGCATAGCTTCACTCTCCGTCTCTTCATGGTACGCTTCATCAGCCGTTGCAGCTCTGATGGACACCAAACGAGACTTTCTAGTTCGCTTCCGTGGTCATCGCCGCATCTGCCAAAACAATTGTGATCACCGTCGGCGGGAATACGACCAATGACGCTACGACCGTTTTCCAACCCAACGTAGTAGTTGCAGACCAGGGCGACACTGTGCTCTTCAACTGTACGATTTTTACCTTTTTTTCATCATACCTACTATACTAAACCTCTCGTCTCAATAGTCACAAATGGCAACCATACAGCCACCCAGTCGACATTCGCAGCTCCTTGTGTGCCAATTCACAACACCCACATTACCGCCAATGGTTTCGACTCTAGTTTTAGGGATGCCGGAAAAGAACAGGCCATCACGACGCTCCCTGTTACCATCGACAATCCCAACGAAACCGTCTGGTTCTACGATTTCAATACCTGTGCTCGCGGCGGCGTCGGTGCTATCAACTTGAACAAATCCAGTACAGAAACTATCGACGGCTTCCAGGTTTGTCCATCACGTACCCCTTTTCGTGGTACAGGCCAACTAATAACACCATATCCGATCTACAGCGTAATGCTGAAAGGTTGAATGGAACAACCCATACTTCCAGCTCCGCTTTACCAAACGGTACTGCCATCACAACAGCGACATCGACCGGATCCAGCCCAACCACCACCAATGACGCGACACATATTGGTGCTCGAGGCGTTCTGGCCCTTGCTTTGACATTCGTCGCTCTAGCCATCTCTCTGTGATACCCGATGTTGCATTCATGTGACGTTGATAAGAGCTCCTTTCTTCTTTTGGACTCGCCTCCACGTTTACCCTGCGATACGATGATACTCCTGAGCATACCCCTTCCTCTGGGTATCTTATTCTAGTGTAGGACTGCTACCATGGCATTTACTTATTGTAGTGTGATTCTGCGGATTCACTGTGTTGCTTCTAGTTCCAAACACGCATGTGTGTTTATGTCCTTGGTAAACGATTTGCAATGATGATAAGGTCATCTGTCATACTTTATACTATCGAGAAGAGTTGTCTTTGTGAAAAGTGGAGATAGACGGATAGATCTACAAAGGGTACAAGGGTGTATTACTAAGAACAACCCAGAATTGTCAGTTTCATGATACGTGGCGCATGTGGATCAAAACAAATAGCGCCAGGCACGTAGAAATTACTTCCAAAATGATGGGCGTATGGCAACAGACGCCATAAGAATCGCATATGATAATAAAATCATGGAGAGTGTACCAAATGTGGAACAAAGATACGAAGTTGGCGGTATGTCTCGATTAGGATATCCGCTTGTCTTTACTTCCGTGGGCGTCAAGAATTTCCTTGGAGAAACCTGGAAACACCTTCCTCCGGTGGTTAATACAGTCTGGACATGTCGCTAAGCCCATTACACGTACTCCCAAGAAATAGAAGCGTGTCATCTTTGTGCACTTGGGTACACCTTCTACTGCCATTTTAGGACGTTGCCTTCTTACTATCCTTTTATGGGCTTCGCCTTGTCGCCATTGCCTACAGCGTATACTTAAGTCACCGTCCTACCAATGTAATCTACAGGCTTTATTGTTCTCTCCTACATAACTGGTCATACGCACACGATACAATGCAACTCAACGTTATTGTTATTGTTTTATTCTCTTGTGGTAAGTAGCCCCGCTTCCGACCCTTGGACACGTTCTGATGCGTAGTCTCGCTGTGGGCTTTATAGTAGCAATGGTGTCATCGTCACCTATCCCTCCTTCGACCGAGGTTTCAGCGAGAAATTCGTCCGTGAGTCCCTCACATTTTCACTTGCGATCATCAACTTACCTCTTCGTATCTAGTCGGATTTGGAAAATAGGGAGCCAGATGGAACACTTCCCATCGCACGGGAGCCTATCCCCGAGCCCCAACCCATCTGTCGATACAATTGTCTTTAAAACGGTAAGAAAGTAATGACGGTCTGCAGATGCGTGACGAATATTGACTCGTTGTCAAGGTCCCACGTATTACTATCCCGCTCCTTCTCTAAATGAGCGCTTGAACGCCTCCTTTCATTTCACTACACACCACATACACCTCAGCTCTGAGCTACTTGCTCATGGCTACATCGGCTATGCGTCATTTCATATGCCGCGACGGCGATTCTGTGCTTGTATCAAATCATCATCTCACATTCCTTATTAGACTTGAAGTCGCAGACACTTCAGTATCCTGTTTTTCATTTATACTGGCTTTGACTTGCTTTGTTCGTTATCTCCGTAGTTTTTTATTTGTTTATTATCTCGATAGTTTGAGCGTAATACTTGTATCGATAGTGTGCTATGTACTTTATTAGTTTGTTCTTCAAAAACCTTATTGGGACCGATGAAAAGATCTGACAACAGTACGACACAACGTCTTCCGGAAGTTGCGCAAGTAGGACGGCAAATTATAACCAAAGATCTTACAGCAGTACGACACCTCCACCAACATCTTCCGGAAGTTGCGCAAGTAGGACGGCAAGTCATAACCAAAGATCTTACAACAGTACGACACCTCTACCAACATCTTGCGCAAGTAGCTGATCGATCTATGCTATAATGGCAAGTTATAACCATTTCCCTTCATCTCCATGTGCTAAAATCCACAAAGGATCGTCGTAATTGTCCACACACAGCTCTTCTAACGAAGTATGCGTCCGCACAGAATCCGCAGTCGTGAGAGCGGCGAATAAATCCGAATCCAATAGGACTCTGAGAATGGGCCTGCCGCCTGCACCGCGTTCCGCAAGCAGCTCATCGAGCACCCGCGAAAATTTGACTGTTTTGGTCTCTCGCGTGGTTTGGAAAGCCAGCGTTTGAAGATCTGGCCAGCGGATCATATCGTTCTCGACAAGTGTTTCCTTCAAGAAAGGGATATTGAAGGGGTTGCAATAGGCTAGACGAAGCCCTTCAATGGTCGGGTACACCTGCGAAAACTTTGTGGTTGCATAATAGTCGAAATTCTGGAGGGTCAGATATTTGAGAGATGGAAAAGAAGGTCGAGGGTGGTGTTTGTAAACCATGTCAACGACTTGATATTGCGGGCATTGAAGCCAGAGAGAATTTAGATTTGGTAGATCGACTGCTGTCAAGAATTCGGCGGCAAAGATGCCTCTATTGTCGAGCCAAAGAGCACGGAGATTCGGCATAGTGGCCTTTTCGAGAACCTGGTTCCCAAGGAAATTCCCATGAATCGAAAGGGTTGTCAGAGAAGGGCAGGCTGCTGCGAGGTCTGAAAGAACATTGGCATGAATGTCGAATGACAAAAAAGTGGGCATGCGAAGATGAAGGGTCGTCACGTTTGTGAGTAGCGGGGTTTGTCTCAGGTCGTTGGTGTGAACTGCAACAAGCCTGGGCGCCCCACCAACGAGAAACTGTGGGTTCATAGGGAAAGTTTGATTCGGGCCAGGTCGAACCTCCTCTATGTAATCATTTATGATGCGCACACGCTCAAGAAAAGGCACAGCCAGGTCCTTCATGCGCGAAAAAATCGCATCTGTAGTAGTTCTGTGACATGTGAACACAAGCAGAGTCTTCCATCGGTTCGCATGTTCGTTAAGTAGATCAATCAGCGGTATAATCAAGGTTGCACCATCATCAGGGTCCAAACTTCGATCAGACTGCCAGACATCAACGCGAATATTGATTAGACAGCTTTGAGACCGCCTCAGATAACTGGAAATGGCGTCAAAGGATCGGGAGGAGTATACGTCGATATTTCTCCATAGCCCGGGTGAGGCGAAAGCAGCATCTCTCCAATAACTACAGACATGGGACATCACTACCTCAAAAGGTATTTGGTATCTTGATCGTTTTCCTGGTTGCATGCCCAGAAAAATCGTCGAAAGAATTTCTAGAGGTAATCTATTGATCAGGGGCATATTTATGGCCTTGTCTAGGAAACCAGACTTAAAAAGAGATTTCGAATCAGTGTGTTGACATTGAACGACTGACCCAGCTTTGTTGTAGGCACATCATGTTCCATGTTCCTAAGGAGAGCTCGCTCTTCAGTCTTGGGGGTCTGGCTCGGATGGCTGCGCTTGATGGACGAAACACAGCCACATTGCACGATCACAAGTTTTGATATGTTGTTATCTAATACGTCAAAAATCTATCTCGAGAGTGCTCGAGGTCGAAAGGAACTACATCATGGGTCATTCAAGATACTTCTCGCATCTACCCAATAACGATCTATGGGCCGCCAGACACTGCGAACAGCACAAATCTCACTCCATCCATCTTTCCATTCTTCATAGCGGCCAGGTACAAGGATCAACCTCTGGTCTACGCAGCAAAGCTCATGCATCTGACACCATATATCTGAATCTTGGACAGGTGCCTCGCCCGAGGTAGAAAACGCTCCAGGGAAAACGCTAATGACAAGCATTTCCAGAGTTGGGCGGGTAGCAAGGAGACATGAGATGCTCAGCGCGAATTTCTCGTCATTTTCCTGGTTCGCGTTGGCCCGGCGCGCCAATTGGAGATGCGACAGGCGCGGAAGCGAACCGAACGCTTCGACCATATCACTCGGTGAACACCAGACGTCTGCGGGCTCGCAGATGCGGAGGTGAGTCAGATTCGAAAAGTCCATCGCAGGTAGGCGTGTGGAGCGCCGATCGGTAACGCTCGGGAGATCAGCAGATCGCAACGTAGTCGGCTCAGGGCTCTTCTCAGAAACAGGATCCTCGGTCAAAAATCTTCGGGGCCATTTGTACGATGGAATCACGAAGGATCGTAGGCCCGAACATGTTGCTATGATGTTGCCCAAATAACGGTGCGGGACAACGTCGTGATCGGTCACTACTATCATCAGGACATGATTGGCGAAAAAAGTCGGTCCTTTTAATTTGGTTGTCCGGTGGAAAAGCTGGAGAGTTTCTGCGGAGTCGAGGACGACGGTGCGATAGAGAATGACGTCAAGCACGCGGCGGAACCCTCTGGAGACCAGCGCCAGATCACTCGGTTTGCACCGTAAAATCGTGTGTTCGAGTATCAAAACGAAAACCTCGGTCGGTAAGAGGTGGAATGGTGAGCTGGAAATTTTAAGGCTGAACGACCGAAATCGAGGTCGTTGATGTCGATTTTCTGTCATTGTTACGGTTGCCATGGTCGATAGGGCCACGAGCGGAATGTTTCTGGCAGCTCACCAATATAAGGATGAGTAACAGAAAAGTTACAGGAAAGATTCGATCAACGCAAAAAATTGTATCGCTCTTTGAGGTATACAACTCCCAGGGTCTAAATTAAGAAGATGCAATCCGAAGTAGAAGACGGGGTCATAACGAGATGTATCAGATAGGATTAAATGGAGAAGTATCGTTCCGAGTGGTAGGTGCGAGACATGGGGCAGATCGGAACGGAGGACCAAGTTCGTCCTCAGTAGGGAGACAGATGATGTTTCTTGAAAGCCAGAAGTACAATCAGGCGGCCCAGAATGGTTCACTCCATTTTCTGCCACCGAGTTAAGTTGAATGTGGAAGAAAAATTTAGTTGTCAAGAGATAAGGCTTTAAATATACATACTATCATCCGATAGTATCGCATAGTGTTCATGTACCTTTGACCCACGCTTCCTTTCCCTTCACCCAAGTACTGAGCACAGTTCCTCGTCGGTCAAGTACAACAAAATCGGCATCAGCGCCCGGACGCAGAGTCCCTTTCCTGTTTTCAAGTCCTAGACACCTAGTGTACAGCAAATCAGATTGTCTCGGAAAAACCAGAGAATTGAAGCTAACTTTGCGGGGTTATAAGTTGCGCATTTTATAGCTTCACCAAGAGAACAACCCGTGTATCGTGAGAAGTTCCTGACACACGCATCTAATGTGACGACACTGAAAAATTATCAGAGATGAGATCACTAGAGCACCAAGGAGGATCATCAGGCTTACCTGCCTGCGAGAGTATTCGTGCCTTCGAGATAGAGTTTATATCCCGCCTTGACAAAGCGTTTCCCATCACGCCATTCGTAGACACCGTCTTGAAGATTAGGATCCAGAATCTTTTGTGCTGCATATCTCCACGTGAGCAAGAACTGAAAGACAACACACACAAGAGTGATGATTTACCATCCGTGATGAGAATGCACCCATCAGGGTGCGCGGAATAAGCAAGCTGGCAATGACACATTATCAAAAACTTTTATTTCAGAGCATACACAAACGAGACTCACCCTGACAGAATTCGGATGTGAATGCACTCCATCGACGATCAGCCCATAATATGGCCGTACAAAAGCCATATCTGCAACCTGCCCCTTGTCAAGATGGAACTCACTTCTTCCGGCCTTGAGGGGTGTCATAACTCCATTGAGTGACAGTGTCGTGGACGTGGGAGAGGCAAGATTGAATGGTGAAAGCGGCGGCGTGATCGTGCTGTCGAAAGCTTCCGAGGAGTGGAGAACGTCAGTATATATGGTAGGAGACCCAGCACTAGGGGTGCCCTTGGGTGATTTCCGCGGGGGGACAGGCGGTAGAGGGGAAAGTGGAGAGGAAAGATGGGGTGAGGCACCTAATAGTCCGATGATTGAAGGATCCCTATGGTGAAGCTGGGGCATAGCGTTGAAGAGGTGAGTGATAATGCCTGCACCATAGCGAACGGCGGTGGTAGCAGCCTCCGACGATGCTACACTTGAGATAACAAGGGAATGAGAAAAAGGACATATCGTATAGACGAAATAGGAATACCTGTGCCCAATAGAAAACACAATGCCTCTCTTGGTCAGTTCTCCGATCGCATTCATGACACCCTCAATTTCTGGCGCCGCGGTTATCATCCTGACACCAGCATTCTGGCCACCGCTCGCCATCAACCAATCCTCATTCTCAGCCAGATTTCGTTCACCATAAATGTCCTCAAACGATTTTGTCCCTTCAGGGGCTGACAGAAGGAATGGAGGGGCATGTGCGCCCCGCTTGTCGTGATTAATGAATGGTCCTTCAGCGTGCCACCCAAGAAGAGTTGCCGACTTCGGAGTCGAGAACGGTTGTAGGAGGCTCAGAACTTTGGGATACACGGTCTTGTCCTGAGTCTGTAATTAAAGATTAGATAATATCGGAAAGCGAATATATATCAGTCCAGAACTCACGATCAGCGTCGGCAAGAGCCTGACAAAGCGAGCATCGCATCAACGAGGAGGGAGTCGGTCTGTACATGGATGCACTCACGAAGTCACGCCCGTTTCGATGATGCGTTCCGCTACAAGCTTCATGCCCTCGCGATATGATTCATCATCTTCATATATGGAGAAATCGAAATTGTAGGCACCATTGAGCTGGATGTCAATGAAGCCTGGACTAATAAAGTTCAAAGATCAGCGCACAATTGAGCAGAAACCATTGGGGTTGTAGGTGAGGGGAAAAACTCCCACTTGCCTTAGAATATTGCCATGCAAATCAATAATTCGGGTGGGTCGTTCTCGCCGGGCGAAGAAGGTTTTCTTCGGAATTCTTGAGTCTCATGAGAAGCCACTGGCGATCCTTTATCCACCATACCTGTGCATCCAGTATCACGCCGCGCTTCTCGTCGAACCACACGTCTTGTTCCACGAGACTGCCGTCCTCAAGAGGTATTAAGCAATTAGTGAAGCAGACAAGGCCATTCAAAGAAGTCATAGTGGAAAGGTTCGGCGTAGTAGGCTTAGAATACAATGGTTTTGAGCTCCGGACTTTAGATTATTTTTCTGCTTCCGGACCAAATGGAACATCTTCGAAGGTATAATGGGGCTGATATGTATTGAGCCTCCAGGATTGATGATCATCTAATGATCAAAGACACTGATAGCGCGAATGACCGAACGAAAAGGACACTTATGGGGATTCCCTAGCATAGTCACCCTTCTGACTTGGTCAGTCCAAGCGACTCGGCAAAGGGATTTATTGAGCCACGATTGGACCGGAGTTGACGCCGGAACAAAATCCTCGGCAATCTCCGTCACAAAGCGCTCAACCAACGTGCTGTGTTCGGTTGGCTGCAGTCCAAAGACTCACATCTTGAGAACATGCCATATCCTGATGCCTGAGACATGAAGGCTTCAAGCTTCAAGTCCGAATAATCTCCTACTGCCTCTTCTAGCATTTAACAAAGGTTGATGATACCCATAAATCATCTAAGGAACTACGGAAAGATCCCCACACCGGAGACCTTCTGCCGTCTTTTCAATGAAAGTAACATATGCTTTATACCCACGCGCACGTTCGTAAGCCCTCCAGCTATACTTCTTTTGTTCTAGCTCAAAGTGGCGACGCCGCAACACGACCTACCAAGCGTGGGCGGGTCGATACCCAAAAATAAAAGATTCCGATTATCCAGGCTCTTGCATGGACTCCTGTGGCGGCCACAAAAGAGGACTTCTCCAGAATCGAAGGCACCCTGACCTGACCTGACCTAGACACACCCGGTGCCCCTCATGATCAGGAACCAGATGATATATGTCGTCGCTTATTTTTGTCCTCGCAACGAAAAATAATAATAATAATAGATGAAACGTCTGTCAATTGTCAGCCTAATGTCAGTCATCCTTTGGACGCGCCTTGACTTGAATTCGAGTGGTAGGGAGCGCTGTTCGATAGGACACCATGTCAAGGTAGGTGTCCATGACGTTGTCTTGGATTGAAAGCGAGGCAAAGTCGTATGCCAAGCACACACGCCCATTAATAACAGACAAAGAACATGAAAGATGCATATGGAACACGTGGGATCCATCACAGCATAAACGGAATGTAGGGTTTCATTGATGGAATATATAGAATTACAGCCACCGTAACCTGGAATGGAGAAAAAAAAAGTCAAAGCGAATACTAGGCGGTAATATATGACAGTTTCGACAGCATAAGTAGTGAAATGAATACAGAAGCCAGCGCCAAGAGAGGATGAGAGTCCAGAGATACGAGGTGCAAGTGCAAGAGGGTATGAGCCTCTCCGGGCGTAGGAGTCAGGTAAAGAAGTAGGCTACTTTTAAAGTAGGTATAGCGTAGCTCGGTACGTTATGATGATACAGTATATAGTCGGAAAGGATGGAATAATTAAGGGAAGGCGAGTTAGGTGGAAAGGGGGGAGGGCTTTTATATGTATGTAGTCGTAAATTTAACAGTACTGGCTAGCCAAGACAACACAAATAATAAAAGAATGGACATACTGAAAGGGGGGGGATATAGTACAAGGGAAGTCTCAGCAGATTTGAACTTCCCACTCTCCACCTTCGCCTCCTGCCGCGGGCATACTCCTGAGTGCGATACGCACGCGACGTTTCGCATTCTCAGTCGAGGAGGAAGAGAATTCGGGTCCGAACGCTCCATCCTGTCCAAGATCGCCCACGCCTGATAATGAATCATCCACAGACCCGAACATGTCCGACATGTCACTCGAATAAGGCATCGAGTAGTCATGAGTGGCGCCGACACCGAAAAATGGGTCTCCACCGGGTGAAGGCGGGGCGAGATATGAAGAGGGTGAAGCCGAAGATAACGATGATAGGCTTGGCGATGACGAAGATGAGGAAAGGAAGGCAGCCTCTATGGTGGGTTCAGACTCGGTGTTCGATGATGAGATATCGGACTTGGAGTCGGAGAACCCGGGTGATGCGGCACGAGAGGAAACGGCGGACGACGGATGTATCCTAACGCGAATTTTGCCATTGTCTACGGGCACAGTATCAAAAGAAATATCTAATCCGCCCAGGGCATTGTCCGCATCTGCGGATACACCCGAGGCGGAGAATTCAAGTTTCTGGGACGTAGGCGCCGATGAGGATAACACGGTGCTCATGTCAAGGTCGTCGAGGTCCATGAGAGGGTTTTCAGCGCGAGGCCATTCGTGTTCATTTGAAACAATCGAGTTGAACTCAAAGGCGGCAGGGGCTGGAGGGAGAGGAGGAAGAGCGAAATTCCTAGGCAGCGCAGATTTCATAGGCATAGAAAGTAAGGTTGGAAGAGCACAAAGAAGAACCTAATCAAGTGATGGTTACTAAATGTGGGTGAACAGGAATAATGGGGAAATATGTGTACCATAAGACCGAGGCTTGCGCCAGATTTGGAAGCCGAGGAACGGGTGGACAGGGGCGACTGGGAATCCGCAGTATCGTCAACTGTGGCTGGTGAGGACACGTTCTGGTTGGACTTGAGGAGCTGCGCAGTGAGCTGACGCTCCCTTTCCTTGGCAGAGGCAAGCTGTGCTTTCAAGTCCTCTATCTGAGAAAGAAGCTCTTGATCGCGAGAGGTTGTGCTAGATTGTGATGGAGGAGAACGATTTTGGGTAAGGGATAAGAGGCGTGCATTCTCTTGTTCGAGTTCAGCGACGCGACTGTGTAATGGAAGGAACGGTTAGGGTGGGACAAAGGAAGCAGCGATGTGACGTACACTTCCATGAGCTCGAATTCTTCACGTTTTCGCTGCCTGCTAAGAAATGCCGCAGCACGATTCTTAACCAGACGAGCTTCACGCTTGCTCAGGCCGGAGACGTCCGGCGGAATGAAGTCCTTGCTGTTGACTCGGTCATTAGCAGCACGCGGCTTCTTCTGAAGGGTGGTTGGGGTTGTAGCTGTGCGTTTTGCAGCCACTGAGGCGGCTACTGCTGCAGGGTTAATAGAAATGGAGAGACGCTCGTGCTGCTTCTGCTTCTGAGGGACAGCAGTTGGGGGGACCTGCTCTGGAAAGACCTGATGTGTAGGGAGACAAAGCTGCTGTAGGTCACCCTCCTGGTGAGCATCTGGGCTCATACGGATCCTGAGGACGGTATTAGCAGGCGTGGGAGGGTCAGAAGAAGAAGAAGAGGGAGAGGAGGGGTAGTAATTAGAAAAAGGGTCGTTTGAAGAATAGAGAGAGTCCCATTCAGTAGTCGGAGAGAGAAGAGGGGCGTCGTGTGCAATTATATGGGACATGGGCAACGCTGGGGATCGGTTCATAGAGAGATGAAAAAAGTCAAGTTGAATGATCAACTTTTTTATGTACAGGCCTGTCCGGATTTATACACCTTAAACCCGGCCGAGTTTTGATTTCATCTCCCACCCCTCTCATTCTCTCCCGTCTCCCCGCCTTTTACCCCACATCCGCGTCGTTTATCTTTCGTGTCGTGCCCAATATAAAGTTTAAAGAGAATTCCATCTAATACATGTCTCTCTACGTACATAAAGCTGCACCCATTGATTTACATCCGCTCTCGCCATTAGAATGAAACTGATCGGATAAATGATCGGTCATTCGTACATTTGAATTCACATCTGCGCTCTACATGTTATCTTGCGCCATGCTTATCAGCGGCAATTGTCTGAGTGATAGCCATATTTGAATCGTGTAGATACAGTGCCATACTATAGGACAACATGGAGCGTGACTGTTTCCGTGCACTTCGCGCTACTGGATTGTTACGACGCGGAAGCTTTGACTCAAGAGTAATCAGACCCTCTTACGATCACATCATAGAACCTTCGTTATCGGATTACATAGTCGTCCAAAGCTGTATTCTTACAGCCAGATGCCCATAGCCTCTGCACATCCTAGCAGTGCAGCGTGAGGGCCTCCTGAATTAGCTGTTGAATCATCTCCTTGATACATCACAGTTTTTCTGTGGCTGCACAAGTCAAGTCATCAATACGTCAGTCAGATCACGTCTCCATCATTCCTCGTTCGTAAACCGCCGGCGCCGCGCTCTCCACAATGGACGATAAGCACTTTTAGTACAAAATACTAGTGTCAAACCAAATTAACTTCACCCTACTAGTACTAGTGACCTATCCACGTTCAAACTTTTTAATCAAGTACCCCCTAGTCGGGTCAACAAATGTCCCACTGATTGCTCGCGTAGTCGAGATGGCTGATTTTAGTCTCGTGAATACTGTGATCGTCCATCTCCGTACTGCTGTACGGTCATCTGTGATCGTCTCTGGCTGTGTGGTCGTCTATATGCTAAACATAGTAGCTCGTCAACGTGATGGTAAGCCGCCGGACATCCCCTCGTCATTTCCACAACATATGTAGAAAAGAAAAACAATTAGGTCAGACAGATGCTTGCTTATCTAATCAACTCGCCATCATCCTTCAAAAAAACTGATCAGCCTTTGCCAGTTGCGTTCACATCTCATCTGTTGCCTGTAAAACCTGAACGAACATTGCGTGATGTTACTCATTTCATCAGAGGCTTTCTAATGATACATCGACACAGAGGGGTAGGTACTTCGCAAATGCTTCAGGCAGGTGACAATTATAAATTTGCATATGTGCCTCGAGGACACTCTCAGGGTTGCGGTCCCGCCGTGCCTGATTCATCGTTGACCCACATGCTCAAGGGTTTCATACTCATATATAGCCACAATCACCATCTTTATAAACGAAGCTCTCTCCGACAAGGACTATTTACAGGAACTTGTTCTTGTTCTCTCATGCAAAGTCGGACCAATTCCACGTGGTCCACCTGCCTCCCGGTTGTTGTTTGACTTTTTAGGTAAATACCTATCCTTGTTTAGTAGATCGCTACCTTCGCAGGCGCATGGGGGACACAAAGGGCATCTTTGCATGCGGCGTCGACCTTGATGCAGCACTATTCAGCACCCTTATCCTACATCAGCACCGCTGCTTGTTCTTCCGACGATTCCTGACCCTGAAGGATCATTCCTTTCACATTCCGACTCTTGTTCTCGTGGGGTACATGTGAGCGGCGGACTCGTTCGAAAAACCAGTCACGCCGTGTTATGGGTACAGCAAAGTGCTCTTCTGCTAGCACCACCAGTCTCGCGAGGTATAATACATATAGTACTTGCTCTTCTGCTAGCACCACCAGTCTCGCGAGATATAATACATATAGTACTGTGCTCTGGATTTTATCAACATCTCGAGCGTTACAGCATGCCGGTGTGTTTCTGAATAGATTGGTTATACACCCCCTCGGCGCCAAAATTTCAATTCAATCGATGTTATGTGAAATCGACGACTATTCTATTAAGATATATGCGTTCCGTTTTCCATTCAAACCTGACCAGGCATGACCATGTTTGTATGTATACGTTGTCGAGATTCGCTTTGCAACGACCACCTCATTGGGTCATACGGCACAAAGGCGCGTGGATGCCGAACAGATACACCCGCGTGATGGGTCATTGAAGCATTGAAGGGTCGATACACCAGCGGGGCAGATATACATTTTAGTTTTCCAGGGTCTGCTACTAACTTTGGAGTCGGGAAATTCAAAAACTATAATTATAAGAAAGTGGGGCAGGTGTGAGATCAACTGGTGCCACTATGTCGTGTCGTTGGTGTCATGATCAAAAATTGTCCACCTCATATCACCGAGACTATGAAAGGGAGCCCTCGTCACTGACGGCACGACCTTTGCAATATAGTATGTTGACCTATTGTTTACTAGACAAGGCTGACCTCATATATGCGCCAATCTTTAATTATTCATAAGACTTGAGAGTTCGCGGTTTTCGCGCTATCTGCTCTGGATAAAGACATTGTTCCTATGACCCCGTGTAAAAAGAAAAAAAACACACAAGCATTAGATCATTATAAAGTATAGAAAAATCCGGGCTGGCCCTCAAGCGGTTCCTTGACTCTGCCTTCTCGAGCAATGCGGTTAAGGTGTCGAAAATGAATATGGGTAATTCCGACGAGAAGAATGAGGAGGCACTGCGTGCCAATGGTGACACCGAGGCCAGGAAGATAGCGAGGCGCGTCTTCCGCACGGTAGACAGTACTAGCAACGATGCCCCCTATGCCTCCCATTGATACCGTTAGTGCACTCTGAACTGATCTGGAAAAGATGAGGAATCAGTCTCAAGCATTGTCAAACCAAAAGGGCGGGACTGACTTTTTACTCTGTGACACCACGTTGTTGGAAGCCTGGCGGGTACAATGAAACATGATGGTAAGATTCATGTATAAGAAAACTCACATAGGCTAAGATGCCTGGTATAGTTCCCGAGTTTCCGGCATTGAGGAGGAAAACTCCTACAAAGTGTGAGATGAATCACTAGAGTTGGATTTGCACACACCAAAATACCTGACATAGCCCTTGTATGAAAAGGCGGTAAGGCAAAGCCCGACAATACAAATCAGGGCCTGAATGACAATAAAACCGCCTCGATGTTGAGTCTTATCGGAGAGCCAAGAAAAAAATATCGAAGTCACGATCTGGAAAAGAAATGAGGGAATTCGCCAGCAAAGCCGACAAGTAAACGTACGGCTGGAAAGTAAGGGGGAGCACTCTAACCTTGCGTCGTCGGCGATTACCTGGGCACGTAAAGCAGATGCACTTACAAGAAGCAATGAAGCTGTTTTAGACCATCCTAGCCCTCGTAGAATGAGTGTCAGGAAATATGCCTGTGCATCTACGTAGATTCGATTCAGAAGCAATAAAACGAACGGCCGAGAGTCACAAACATGCGGGCATCGTAGAGCACAGAAACATGAGTCCTGTAGAACATGATCAGTCATCATCGGAACCATAAACTCTGCGTCACCTTACCATACGACCAAATCGTCCAATCACTCAGATGCTTGAGAATCTTGCTTCCGGTAATCTTATCTGGTACAGAATCGCCTCGGTCTTCGTCTATGCGTCTCAGAACCAAGGCAGTTTGCTCAGAAGTCAAAAATCTGTTCCTGTCCGGAAAATCTGGAATGAAAAGCCAAGATAGAATTCCAAGGAACAGCGTTATGGCGCCTTCTATAATCTGTTATCAGGCTTAGGTTGCCGAACCAACCCAGTATAGATGTTCTTGGAACGTACGAAAATCCAGGCCCAGCCGCGAATGTTCTGTTTGCCATCGAGGAGACTGAAGATATACGCGAAAATTGGCCCTAATCCACCCATCGTGATAGATATCAGGTAAAAGATAGCCAGCCTGTCGCCGTCTTAAGAGGCAACTAGTCATCCAATAAGGTATCTATACCGTTTTTGTACTTCATGGCGTTTGTACCTTGGAAGTTCAAGTAAGCACACGTCATTATGATGAGGGACAATTACTTACCATGTAGAGATGATAAATACCATTGCCGGGAAAAATGATGCCTGTGATGAGTTCATCAAAGGGGCGGGGGGTATCAAGCTACTTCGAAATCCTCACCTCCAATGCACCGAGCAGGATGCGTGTTGCGGTCAAGTAGCCCCAGGTAGGAACAAAGCCCATAGCTAGTTGGACCGCACCCCATGCCACTATACTGAAAGTGAGCCAATTGCGCACCCCGAACTTTCTCAGGACCAGATTTCCCGGAAGTTGTCTACAGAATGAGGATCAACCCTACAGCTGTCAGAAAATAAGGCAAGACATACAGTAATATATAAGGCACAAAGTAAAGACACGTCGCGATGCTATAACGTTCTCCTTTATTTAATCCCTGTTTTCTTTTAGTCAGACGATAGACAAATTCGGGAACGTAGGTAATCACGGACCAGATCCGCGCCCATACCCGCAGTATAGGCTGCACCAAGGTTGATTCTATCGATGAGCGCAAACGAGTACAAAAGGGCTAATAATGGAAGGATGCGCCAGTCAACAAATCGCCTGAACGACCTGTATGAGAACAACAGGATGGTTTCACAGGGTGAACGGGCCTACATAGTTTTTCTTTCAAAAGATGCATCGCTGACCGCGCTATGTTCTCCCATCTCAAGTTTGATGGACTCTGCTGAGGAATTCTTGGAAATTTCTCTTGTCCCTGAGTCTGAGGACGAGAGAGTTTCGGGCTGTGAATTCACCATAGTGTAGCGTACGTTCTAAGGAAAAGATGAAGGCGGTTACCCAAGGCTCTCTTACGACTGAGAAGTTTTATACTAACTGACCCTGAAGTGTCAAGCAAGGTTGATACGGCCTAGATAAACGGAAAGAGGTGTACTATAGCCTCGAAAAACCAAGCGACGGGATAACGCAAGTACAGGTAGCTTGACAGAAAGGTTGACTCCCTTCCTATGTCGTAAGAAGGAAAACCGGCTGACCGGGTACCTTCCTGAAGTTAGCGATTCGAACACCATAGCAAGCTCCCAACCCCCGTATCGAGGTCTCGATTGAATACAATCGAACAAGAATTCCATGCACAAAGTTGGTGCCCCAGGTGGTCCAAGTTCACTTTAATTGAACTCAAGCCTGCGTCTAAAGGAACCAGAGCCAATTCTCCCGAATGAAGACGTAGGCTTTCGGCTGTGATGGTGCATCACAAATCAAGGAGACTCCAGACTTGATGTGTGCGGCTTGGCTCTTGGGCACATCCATCACGATCATCCACAGGGTTGAAATACCCGTCATCCGCAGACCGCGATGTACCTCTGAGATTGGATAGCAGAAAAAGTGGGGCCCCTTTTGAGTTTAAGGAAACCAGAAGCAGTGCAGCTGATTGACTGGAATGAGAAGGCAAGCGAGAGCCTAAGAATGATTCGGACTGGTGATTTAAAGTAATGGCCAGTGCATTGTAAAACTTATATGATCCGAGTAATACATGGTCACTTGAGCTAGTCTCCTCATTTAGAGCTTCGGATGACTCAAGATTCATCGACAGAGAACAACGATAGGATGGCTTTGCTTATCATAGTTTTCTTGGGGTATCCAACCTTTACTGCAGAAACTTACAGTGATAGCAATCAATTGGGTCGATTACGTACCAGGACACCGCTGAATGCCAAGGCTCGATGTCGAGATCTCAGTAAAAAATCCGATTACAACGATCATGTACGTACAAGCATAACTAAATCGATCTGCTTCCATCGTAACCTATAGAGTATAGAGAAATTCGGACCGTCCAGATGCCCTCCCCTCAGATACCCTTTTGTTGTGTTTCCAACAATACAAGGACATAAGGGCGAGGAGAAGGAGAAGAAAAATTTGACATGC
This sequence comes from Termitomyces bulborhizus, assembly GCA_017580835.1. Taxonomy (NCBI): domain Eukaryota; kingdom Fungi; phylum Basidiomycota; class Agaricomycetes; order Agaricales; family Lyophyllaceae; genus Termitomyces; species Termitomyces bulborhizus. Next base: position 18,282 of record JAGDQM010025279.1, on the reverse strand, counting down.
GATCGTGGCATAGATCCCCGGATGATACGATGGAGAGTCTGCTTGTCTAAAAACGGTGGTTGCGAAAATACCTCCGATACCTCCGAAGGATATAATCATGGCGGATGAGACTGCTCGTTTTGTATGAGATACTATGTTGTTGGACGACTACAAGATGCATTGGGCATGGATCAGCATGACCAGAAGAGATTCAGTATTGAATGATCCTACATAAGCCAATATTCCAGGAATAGAACCTGCAGATCCAGCACTAGTCAAAAATATTCCTTGACAAAGATACATCTACATATCAGCATGTTCGATAAGGTGCTAATACTCACCGATGTAGCGCCAGGTGGAAGAAGTTGAAAACCCAGTGAGACTCAGTCCTACGAGAGTCATGACGGCCTGTATTGCGATAAACAAGGCCCTCAGGCGGAACTTGTCTGAGATCCAGGCAAAAAACAGAATGCTAACGCTCTAGGAATGTATGCGCGAGTCAGATTTGACAGAAACGTTGTTGATATCCTGAGCTGAGTTGTCTTACCGCGAAAACAAGTGGCGGAGCGCTCTAATGATGAATTTTACGTGAGATCAAGGAGTGGTCAACGGCGAAAGGGCACAGCGCACAAGTAGAAGTGAATATGCAACACTCCATCCCATTCCTCGAAGTATGACCGTGACAAAATATCTGTTCCGTTTCCCGGATAAGCGAAGGCACCATGAAATCACATACAGCCTACCCCATGGCGTTCGCGGGCATCGTCGCACACATATACATCAAAGCTTCCGAATGGCAGCCTTCAGCAGTCTTGTCCTGGAAAGCTGTAAAGGGCAAACCCACAATATACCCATAGCTTCCAATCTAGAAGGTGCTCAAACAGTTTCCCTCTTGTCATTTCGTCAGGAACAGAGTCGCCACGATCACGCTCAATTCGATCCAAGATGAATTTGGTTTGCTGGTCATTGAGAAACGTATTCTGATCGGGAAATTCAGAGATATAGAACCAAGCGATGATCCCGAAGGCTACTGTGATGGCGCCTTCGATAATCTAAAACAAGATGCGAAAGTGAACACGGTGCCTGCAAGCAGGAACTCACAAATATCCAAGCCCAGCCTGGAATACCGTACCGCCCGCCCAGAAGGCTGAGAAGATACGCAAAAATAGCACTAAATCCCCCGGTAACGATACTAATCACGTAGAACGCAGCGAGCCTGTATCGGCATTTCCGGTCATCATCAGATCGTACGACACGATTAATCAATCCATTTTCACACATACCGTTTCTGTACCTCATGTCGCACATACCTGAAGTTGTCCCCAGGTTAATCAGTAAACGTGATTGCAGAGTCATCTTTTTAACGTACCAAGTCGTGATAATGAAAACCATTGCTGGGAAGAAGCCCGCCTTCAAGTTGTGATCGATATTTGGACAGACCACGAGTCAAGGATAAAAATACCTCGAACACACCCAAGAGGACACGGCAAAGAGCGAGTAGACGCCAGTTGGGGACAAAACCCATTGCCATCTCAACAAGTCCCCAGGAGACGACGCAGAAAGCTAAGGTGTTGCGTTCGCCGAATTTACGCAAGACAAGATTACTGGGCAATTGGCTAGTGGAAGAATCAAGGTAGTGATACAACGACATGCGGATGGACCACCTACAAGATGATGTATGGAATGAAATAAATCGAAGAGACGATGCTATATCGTGATCCGACATATAATTCCTAAGAAATGTGAATATGTGTTCTGCTCGGTCCGCAGAAGACGACTCTTTACAAGGTCACGATCCATTCCGGCAATCCGCGCAACCCCAATGTTGGCTCTGTCGATCAAGGCAATAGCATAGAGAAATCCAAGCAGGGGAAGTAATCGAAGGTCAACTTTGCGCCTAGAAAGCAACGTAACGTATCAATATTCCAGAAAATAGATCTGGAGTCGGAAAATAAATTAGCGTACAATGTCCTGCGTTCAAAGGTCATGCGTTCTCCATTATCCGCCATCTCAACGAGGCTTGAGGTGTCTTGGACGTTAACCTTAGAAGGTAAATTCGAGGAAGTGGCCATTGCAATAGTTGCTGGGGAGACAAACATAATCGCTGCCCACTTATATAAAGCAAAAGATCTTAGAAAAGGAACCGCTAGGCACCGAGGATTTCGAAGATACATGGTTGATTATGGATGTGCAATTCCTCAATGCAGGAGAACCCATCCTTGATTAACTTCGTAAGCTACGGAATTCCTGGGAGCACGACTTACCCATGGTCGAGGTCTTGGTTGGATGCGCCCACGCCCCACTTTTGCAATTTCTTAAAACGTCGACTTGCGATGGTGTAGGTAGCACAAACAACCAGAACGGTCATTCGCCAACTCGGTATGCACGACGCTTTTGCAGATTCTCCGCCACTCTGCCACAATAAACCGGATTCATCTCACCCGAATTGTCTCGCTGGATTGAAGTCCTGCAGCGCATGTACATCAATAATGTCTTGTCATACCAGATACGGTCCCGATTAGCTCCGGGAAACGATCTGGCGGCGCAAAAAACCTCGAGCGACGTTGAGGTTTGAAGATACAAAACTGGTGGAAGCGTCTCCCATAAAGGTTAAACATGATCGGTGGTTGCAATTCGGTTCACCAAAGCTCTGAACAACGGAAGGTAACGCGAACGTCCAGACAAGACCGGAATGACGATGTTCCGGTGAATTTTATCATCCATTGGATATCTGAAGAGAGACACACGATGAAACTGAGAGATTTTAGGGTGTCCAAACAAGACCAAGACCTCTGCGGCACTATCGATACGGGATTATTGAAAGTGATTGATAACATTCAAAGCTGGGTGGAAAGAGCGCAAAAGGCCATGACATGTCCACCGCTGAAGAATCGGGGTGTCGGATCGGGTAAATCTGGACATGGTTGGTATGACGTACCCCCATATAAGAAAATTGTTATGGCATATTTTGACAGGCCGGCAACATGCAACAAGGTGAGAGCAACATCTCAGTCACATTTTGAGGTTATACCATGCAGATACAACTCCGCAGCTGACTCTTAAGTGGGCTGATAGGTAAAATTCTGACTGCAGAGGTAACATATAGCTAAAATGTCTACATAATCATAGTGTGGATGGAAAAATTAATAAATGATAGATGGAGAGGGGGTCAGTGAAGATGAGCTCAGTACAGGCAGTTCAGGGCAAACATGTCAATTATGATTATATTTCAAAGAAATGCTAATGCTCATCAACATTGGTTGATTACATTGCGATAAAAACTATCTCTGTCCAAACTTCACTTCACCCCAGATATTCAATCACTCAATCAGTCGAGGTTGGCTGACTTTGAATTTTGTTTGATCCGATGTGCAACCGATGGCCAGCTGGCAAATGCCGTTACCTAAAGGAAAATTAGATCCAATGTCCGACACCTCTTCAATCGGGTCTTCGCCAAGAAATTTGATCCCTCGAAAGTCACGTCTACCATCCAGAAGAGTAAAAGGAGTGTTCAAATAGTCAATTCAGCTATGCACAATGTGGCATATTCCACTATGCGAGCACGGAGATAATTCTACAACAGTACAATCTCGGATCAATGGACGACCACCACCGCGGAAATATACAATATGGGTAATAAATGAACCAGCATCTAAAGGTAGTGTCAGAATGACCAATTTTTTTTCCCAGTCGACTCTTACAATTACAAGATAGAGCGTGACCAGGAAGGAATAAGGCTATGAGATTTGGGAATGTAAATTGGAGGGCTTTGTTGCGGGTGTCTCCCTGCCTTTTCCGGGATCGGTGAAGGTGGTTGTCGGATTCAAAGTTGGCCCCTCATCTTGGTAGAGGCCATGTTGCTCTATGTAGTCTACGACAGCAGTCGGCAAGAGGTATCTCACTGAAAGCCCTCTCCTTAGAAACAACCGAACCTGTAGAAATACTGGTGAGCAACAAACCAGATCATCTACCAACATCGTCAGATGAGCAAACCTTGGTGCTTGATACATCATTCTGAATGAGTTGGGAAATCATATGGATATTGTTCCGCCATCGAGCAAGACTATCCGTGGCTTGTTCCATCCCTGATCCGGCCCGTTCCACTATGAACGTACCATAACGACCTAAGATATGGTCTAACTGGAGATGTGGCGACGTGAAGTAATTTATCAGATAACAGGGATGAAACTTACATCAGTAAGACTCCATACGCCAGGCTCGCTCATCGTGCTGATGAGATCCGATCCCGCAAGCAACATGACATGAACGTCCCGGTGCTCGCCATCCTCCGTATGGACGCCTCCAAGCACATTATTAATCTCGAAGTCAAAGTGATCGAGAACGACGGCGGTTCGTTGATAAGATTGGAACGCCTCCCACGGATCCACCATTAACCAAGCGGCGGACTCTTCGGCAGCAAGATTGCACATGTTCACTCTGCGAAAGTATAGGATCAGTGTATCGTGGCAAGCAACAGAATAGGACGAGGGATACAGCATGTGGAGAGTAGATATCCCACATGTTTCCGTATTTGGAAGTCATCCCTGAACGTCGGCTGCAAAAACTCGCAAGACCACGAAAAGAGAAAGGAAATACAATTATGGTATCCAATTGTAGGAACCACTAAAGCTGTTTGCGGACTCACCGATGACGAGCATTCAAAAGACCAGGTTTCTTATACATATCGCTGACAGGGCTAAGATAGCCGCCGATGATTTCGTAATTTGTGTTCTGGCGAACATAGTCTTTGGCCATCTCGAACATCCGCAGGTGAAGGTATGTGACAGGACTGAATGAACCACAAGCAACCAAGGCTAGAGGAATCTTGCTGGGATCACGGAGAAGGGTCCCGAGGCGATGATGGGGAAAGGAGTAATTGGGAGGATTGGTGAAGTCTGCAGCAGTAGGCTGCGGAGAGACCATGACGATAAATCGGTGAGAAGGAACGCGATGGGACTGTGTTGTCAGAATATTGCAATAACATGCAGCGATTTCTGACAAGTTATGTCACTCAAGGCTTTTACAAGCATCCACGGTGTTGGTTCTAGTACTGCTCGACATCTTTACAGCATTGGTCTTCGCACCATCGAGGACATGGAAAGGTATTATGACGTGCCTATTACAGAAGACGGCGCCTCTGTGCTGTCAGAAGATGAACCCATCTACACACCTAACGGCAAACGTGTCCCGATGAATGATGGAATACCCGATCTTGATGTCAAAACTGCTCTAGTCCTACGAGACGAATTCGCAATTTCCCTCTCCCGCAGCGAAGTCGAGGCGATGCACAACCTCGTCATGACAGAGCTCAATAATTTACAACCGGGATGGGCTAGCACCATAGTGGGCGGGTAGGCCTCTCCAGATTTCCTCATGCATGGCGCTGTAATTATTTATACTTGTGTCTAGATACCGTCGCGGAAAGCTTGAAAGCAATGACGTAGACATTGTCATCACCCACGTGGACCTTCGTGGTGGGGGTGAAAAGATCAAGGTCTTGCGCAAAAGGCTCGTAGACAGGCTTCACGAACGTGGTATGCTGTACCTATGTCAGGAAATTCTTGTCTTATCCGTTGACGTTCTTTCGTTAGGCCTGGTCTCGCATTTGGCTCGTGAGTCATGTCTCTATTATGATTTTGTTCACGCTGAAAGACTTGACTGAGCAATGCAGGCGGAGCCGGGTTCCATGCACAAGATTCGTTTCATCGGCATTCCCTAGAGAACGCTTTAACGGTCTTTAGGCTCCCAGCCCAAGTCGACGAGAGACGGCTACATCGCCGGCTCGATTTGATCATTGCAGCCCCAGAGGCATACTGGTCGGCTGTAGTTGGATGGTAATTATCCTTCTCAAAGTATCGCCTTACCTTTTTTAAGACACGACAGGACGGGTTCGAAAATGTTTGAGAGAGATCTACGCTTATGGGCTAAAATCGAGAAGTAAATTCAGACATGTTCTGGATTATACGATTTTCTGATCGTTACCTGCACAGAGGTCTCAAGTTCGACAGTTCCGCAATGTAAATTCTCAGTTCCCTTGTGAGCTGTTGTTACCTAATCAAAGTTATGTATGTAGAACGCGTCGTCACGATTCGAAGAGATTCTTTCCCCAGAGCGAAAATGATGTATTTTCCCTCCTTGGTCTGGAGTGGATAGATCCTACACTGCGTAACGCTGATATATGACGTCCATAAAGACTGAGTTTTGTAATACTACTTAAAACCACTGCTCGAGCTATAATTGTAGAGTCTCTTCGTCCTTCGTCGTATACCCCATAATTCATGATCTTCCTTATGAGAACGCTTGAATGCCGGTCATCGCCTTGCCGAGAATCAGGGCATGGATATCCTGTAGATGGCTATAATAAGTTTTATATTGCAATCATATGTTCCTTACGTTAGTCCCTGTGAAAGATGAGTCAGGAGGGGGCAGAAAGGTGGGCCGAGAAGAAAACTCTCACCTTCATACGTGTTGGCGATTTGTAGGTTGGCGACATGTCGTCCAACGTGATATCTTACATTTCAACATGTTATCACAGTTCAAAAGTGAATGGAAAAACTCACTCGTCAGAGCAAGCATTGCCACCTAGAATGTCAAGGACAATCCGGGAATGTTGTAATGCCTTTCCACAATTATTCTTCTTTATAAGACTGATCATCTCCGGTGCAAATTTGCCTTGATCCTTCAGTCTGCCCACATGCAAGCTTGCATGAAGCCCAAGTGCAACCTCAGTTTGGGCATCAACGAGCTTCTTCTGGACAAGCTGGAAGGAAGCTAACGGGCGTTTGAATTGGTGGCGCTCAAGAGCATATTCGCGGGTCCTGTGGATGCAGTCTTCGAGTGCACCCATAACTCCCCAAGATATCCCATATCTACGACACGGATATGAGAATAGAACCTCCATTTTATCGCAAGAGCGTACCGAGCGGAGTTGAGGCATGAGAAGGCTGAGCCGAGACCTCTAGATTTCTCCAAAAGGGCGTCGTGGGGTAAACGTACAGAGTCCATGAAAATACTTCCTGTCAGAGATACGCGGAGTGCAAGTTTATTCTTTATCGGCGGTGCTGTAAGCCCTTTGACACCCTTGAACGAAACTTAGTACGGAGGAAGTAACTCTAGCAAGATGTGAACTTGAACCTTTTCCATCAAGAATCCGCGAACCTTGTCGTCCCACTTGCAGCGTGCCCAAATGACGAAGATATCACTATGTCGATGTCAGATTTGTCTTTGGATCAGTACGCCTTGACGGTGCTCACGCAACAGGGGAATTTGTTATCCATGTCTTGCTACCATTAAGAATGAAGCCACCGTCAATTTCTTCGGCGGTAGTCTCCATTCCAGCTGGATCAGAGCCATGGTTAGGTTCGGTCAGACCCTATGATACGATCAGCGTCTGCATCCAATGAAGATCTCAAGAATGACAAACAAAAGCCCCAATTATCTCTCCTTTCGCTTTTGTAATGAATCAGCACCTATATCAACGTGGAAATCCCTTGAACCTGACTTACCGAGGCGAGGAAGATATTTCTCCTTCTGTGCATCCGAGCCAAATTCATTGATAGGGTGCATGACTAATGACGACTGCACAGATGACGTTGAGCGGTATCCCGAGTCAACTCTTAGGAAAGTATAAATCAGAAAGAACAAGGTCAGATACAAAGTTTCAGACCTCTCGAGCTCTCTCGCAATTAGGCCATAAGCGACATTACTCGCGCCTGCGCATCCATAGCCTTTAATTGTTGGGCCAAGTAAGCCTAACTTCCCCATCTCAGGGAGGATACTATGGTTGAACTCTAATCAAGGAAGAGGTCGTTGATGATAGTTAGAATGTGTCTGGGAAGTAAGTATGACTTACTCTCTGTCCTCCATCCTTCTTGGACACGAGGCATGAGATTCTCCTATTCAATAATATTGGTCACAATGACAAGTTAACCCTACAGTATTGTTCTATACCTGACAATACTGATGAGCCGTGTCCCTTCATTTCACCCTGAATCAGTTTCTCGCCAGGATGAGATCCGGATGAGGTGCTCACCGAATGGCAATTTCCTCCTCAGTCAACAAAGAATCGAGAGCCAGAGGATCCTAACGCGTGATTTAACAGATGTTTGACATTATACAGAGCATTGCTCTTCTGTACCTCCCATTGGAACTTTGGGCATTTGCTTAGAAAGAGAGGGAAGAGAACAGACAATGCAACACTCAAGGTGAGATTCAATAGTGCAATCACGGATATTCCTGTCAGTCGGAACACGAATTGTGAACATTACGAATTCAAAGATTGCCCCGATGATTAGAATTTCTCTTTTTCTCTTGATGGACTAAAGTCATGCTCGCAACCTCACGATATTGAATCACCCCGCTTAGATACTCAGCATTTTATGCGTGTGCATGTGGACATGTCATATTGCAATATACGATATGTGAAGAGGAGAGTAGCCATGGTACAGTACGGTTTAAATCGTCGAGGGGTAAAGCATCTAAGGATTCGTAAGTAAATGAATATAGACGATCACGAGACACGAAAGACGCACAACTCGGACGCTGGCACCGAATGCACGGGGAGGAAGGTTAGAACGGAATTTGGATTTTACGACGCCAGAGGAGCCGTGTGGCCTTGTTACACGTCTGTCGATACAATGAGCAATATTCCTTAGCAGAGCGAAGGCAGATGGTGCGACTCACCCCCAAATAACCCGCACTTTAGAGCCCTGAATCGCTCTCTTCGCCTTGTACACAAATGCAACACGCTGACATGGTCAATATCATGAGGACTGATGCTCCTGGAGCTACTGCAGGTAAATCGCACCTTGCCGAGGTAGAATTGGGCATCCTCCTTGGAGGCAACTCCTTCAATTTGGATGAGGGAGGTGTTAGGGCGAGAATTACGCTTGGCGCGCTTGTGTCCCAGAACGCGGCCTTTGGAGTACAGTCTGTGCATTCAAGCATAACTTCAGTATATTGTAGGTCGGGTCGAAGGAAAACGAAAGGTAAAGACGGCCAAAGGGTGCGAATGCGAAGTTTCCGAGTATCCGTCATCCTGAAGTGTCTCAAGCAATCCATCCCTTCCACCTCTTCAAAATCTTCCCTCCGCACACCAGACCATCAGCATAATAGTCAGAGACAGAATCTCACCTAGTAGAGCCCATTTTGAGTCTTGAGAAGTGCCGACGCCGTTGAAATCTTGAGGGGGCTTTTGCGTACGGTCACCAAATTTGCGCACAAGGCAGCAATGACTTTAGATCCAAACAGTGACAACACAATTTCTAAAAACGGATTCTCTCCGAACCCTAAAAATACAAGTGGTGCAGTTATTTCACTCAATCTCAGCTCGGTCAATTATGGACTCTATTATCATAACTATGTACGACTGTCGTTCTAAAATAAACCAGAAAAGAAACTGCTAATTTTCTGACTTATCGTCTTCGGCTTCTCTTGCTCTTTTCCCTTTGCATCTGAGGCCTGTCGTGTCTCCATGGATTCCTTGGCGACATCCCTCTTGGATGACTGCACGGGTTTCTTATTTGACAAGTCAGGAAGAGGGTTGATCTCCTTCTCTTTCCTCCTCTGTTCTTTCTTCTTCTTCGCTTTCCTCAAGCTTTTAGCTTGTTTCTGCATTTTGGCTGCAATGGCTTCAACCTGAGCAATAGACTCAGGCGACGATGTCGTCGAGAGTTGGGCTCTAGTGGACGAAGCGGAAGGCGCAGAAGAAGTCATACCAACCTCCTGAGCAGAGTTCTCAGGCGGAGCTAAGGGAGATTCCAGCGTGGACGGAGAGATTGTATCGGGTTTGGGTAGAGTAGAAGAGGCAGATATTACGGATGCAATTGGGGATGGTGGATGGTCAACTTCAGAAGTATTTGAGAAAGATGAAGCAGATAAATCTGGCGATTTCGGTCCGGTCGTAATGTCGACCGGCATCGTTGAATCTTGCAGGGTAGATACAGGATCGAGAACCTCGAGAGATTCCTGTTCCTGCGGCGCCGTTTCAACTTCCTGGCCCGTTGAAACCTCATAAGGGTTCGGAAGATTAAACTTCTGGCCATACCGCCTAAGGGCACAGCGCATTCGAAAATGGTCGATAGAATTCGGACGGAAAACAGTCTCGATTGGCAATTCAGTTTCGGACGAGATGGGCTTCAAGGAATGAAATCCGCCCCATTTGATGAAAGATTGGGCAATCTGGTTTGACACGTCCGGCGCTTTTGTATACATGGACGAGTTGATTAAATTATCCTCTTCACATGTTCTGTAAGTCGATGGACGGATTTGCAACTTATGATTTACGCACTGGAACCTGACACTGTGTATGAGATTGTACTTTCGTCAGGAACTGAGTCGTCATTTTCTGGTGTTTGAAGGGAGTCACTAGTTTGTTCAGGCAATTGGGTCTGAAGGAATGGTTCTATATCCTCAAGACCGACACCACCCGGTTGATTTGAATTTACAGACGGGCGTTTGAACGTGAATACTGTCGGTGTAGTTGGAAGACGGTGATACACAGCCGGGTCTTTGAATGCTACATGTAAGAAAGCTTGATAGCAAGTAGTTTGCTCATAGTCCTTGAATGGATGGCATCAGAACATTAAGATATTGGTGTAGAGGATTGAGAAAGAACATACCCTTTTGAATGAATAGGCTTGGATAGAACCAAATCTGCGTTCTACGTCTCGTATCAAGGCGAGGGCTTCGACAGGAGATTTGAAGAAGTCATGCCTTCTTCCAACTGTTCCAACTTTAATGAATGCGGTATTAGGCTCTGCGTCTAGTTTATGGAGAAATATCTTTGAGGGCTTGGAGACAGCCCTCAATGCACGGACGTGGAGGGACATGAATAACCAGAGCCGTGGGTAAAAACCAAAAAAAAGTGATTACGCTCAATGCCACCACGACCGTCCTACTTTAACACCTACAAAGCCGCCCTCGACGCCCTCTCGGCTCGCACAAAGACTCCCCTCCCGTCTCTCGTCATATCCTTCGGCGTCCTCCACGAGCTTACCGCGATTGTTCCCCTCGTATCGGTCTTCTACGGGTCGCGCACCCTGGGTATTGGCGAACGCGTAGTCTCGGCTGTCATTGACAAGTCTGACACCGAAGACAAGCTTGGTGGGGTGAGAAAAGTAGCCCGGAACTGGGTCGAGGAGGGCGATGCATGGGCAGCGAGGATCGGGCGTCGATATGGGGTGTTTGGATACGAAAAACGGGCCCCAGGAGCTGCGGAAGCACACAACGAGACTTCACAGCTAACGAGCCATCTGGCTGGCGATGTTGCCAATGCGATTGTCGCGTATGGTGTGACCAAGGCACGTCTTATGTTGTCTCCTCTTGGGCTCCAGCTGAGACTCTGCCAGGCTCTGTTACCAGTCCGCCTGGGCTTATCATTGTATCTATCTCCCGCATTCTCCAGAGGAGTCATTGAGCCCATTCGCAAGACCCTCATACAACCTTTTCGTCGAAATTCATAACAATATTTGCGCTGTATTTGCTTCTGTTACGAACAAAAACTCTTTTCATGCCCAAACTTCGCCTCAAACGCACACCAGAGGAGGAAGCTGCTCATCAGTTGCGCAAGCAGCAGCGAAAGGAACGAAAAAGAAAACGTAAACAAGAATACGAACACCGATCTCCTAAACGCCATCAGCCAGAATCCCGACCCTGGGCTTCAAGTGACGAAGAGCCTCCTCTGAACTCGAAACGTGAACCGGGACTATCTTATGACACGGATGGCTTCACAAACATCGACTGTGAGAGTATCCGTGCCGATATAGAGGAACACCATTTTCGAGAAAAGCTGTTTGATGCTTTTGCTGATGATGAGCGGCTGGACTCGTTGGAAGCTCGATTCAATGATTTTGCTCATGTACCAGGGAGATGGAGAACAGATGGAGGCAAGTCGGGAAAGTCCGTGTACAGTGACCCTGAATGGGGTGCAGACGACTTTTACAAGGCAGACCCTCGGTACATGGATGACGAGGAATACGCTGAATGGGTCAGGCTAGGGATGTATAGGCAAGTCAAGTTTTTCTTTGTCTCTTCTTTTCAGGTCTCACGGGATTAATCAGAAAAACACACGCGAAAGAGTATGCTGAAGAGCAACATAAGAAGGAGATGAGAGCACAACGCCGTGCAGAAGATAAGGCTCGAAAACTTGAATATCAGCGGTTAGAGAGAATAGCGGAAGAAGAACGGCGGCTCAGGAAGATTGAAAGAGACGACCGACGACGACAGTCTGCTCGGGAGGAGTATGAGCTTCGTTGGAACGTACTTTTATCGTCCTATCGCGGTGGAGACAACGGGGGCAAGCAGCTACGAGAACTTAGTTTCCACGATATACCCTGGCCAACTTTGGCTGCCTACCGTCACAAGCGAGCGCCCACATCTGGTCCCATTGCTATTCCAATGGAGCATCTGTCAGCAGATGCCATCTCGGAGTTCCTTGTACCGCCATCTTCGCGATCCATGGCCGACCCATCCAAGTCTGACCTAGATAAGAAGGAACGGAAAGAAAAGCTGCGCGAAACTTTTCTGCGCTTCCATCCGGACAAGTTTGAGGGTCGCTTCATGAAGCTTGTACGAGAGGGGGAAAGGGAGCTTGTCCGCGAGGCCATCGGGCAGGTCGTGCGCTCACTGAATATGTTGATGAGCGATGGGACATGAAGCTTTCTTTCCCGACTCTTACAAGATACCACTCCAGTATAGAACTTACATGAATTCCATGCTACAATCTTTATGTTGTACAAATACCAAACCGCGACGACTCCTTTCTCCAAATCCCACTTGCACAAGTTCGAATCAAGCCCCTCTCGTGATTGTGATCAGCTCAAGAAGCCGACTGAATGCCAATAAGAGACCCAGCGTTTAGCATCATCGTCACCAATCTGCTGTAATTTTTCAGGCCTCATGAATTCACTCATACGCTGAACCTTTTCTGTCGACAAGCTCGGAAGTCCACCAGCTTCGTTCTGAGTAGCAGAGTCACCGAGATTCACGTCGTCATACCTTCGGAAGAACTCGAGTAGCTTGATTGCAGGCTGAAGAAATGTGTAGCCACTTAATATCCTCGATGCAATACGAGATACGTACAATATCTGCTAGGGTTCCTCTAGTTGCGTTGTCGGCACGTTCCTGAAGTAGCGAAAACCACTGGATGAATGGAACGAGCTTGAGGTCGTGACCCAAAATTTCCGCGATGGCCTTTTGGAAGCTTTTTATGATGACAGTCTGCTGCACAGGCCGAGGGTGGACTAGGTTCAAAGCTCGCGGGAGGGATCTTGAATGTTCGCTCAGTGCAAGGTCAACAATGGTTGCCGAGATGGTGTCTACGCCCAGCCACGATGCAAACTGATGGTGACCGGCATGTTAGTGAGAGATCCAATGACTCAGGGAACGCGCACCCCAGGAGTATCAGGAATGATGCCCAATGACACACTTGACTTGACAAGGATTGGTAACCATTCAGTTGTGGGCCACACACCCCTTGGGTGTGCACCAGTTATTTGACCGACTCTGAAGGACAGGGATTGCAAGCCACTCCTAAGAAGGATCTAGTCAAAGTGGCTTAGTAGCCTTATTGGAACCAGCTGAGGATATAGTTACCCTCTCGGCAACATGCTTTGCCTCACCATATCCGCCTCCGAGTGCAACATCAACATCTTCCATGATGTCTTCTGGTACTGCTCCCTTTGACTTGTCCCAATTTTGGACAGCAGCAATAGACGAGACGAACAAGAATCGAGATTCCAAAGGATTCGGACCCGACCTGACAAGATCGATGAAGTGGCGGGTGCCTTGGATGTTCGGTTCGTACGACGGCAGCGAAAGGTTAAAATCAAGTCTCCAGGCATTGTGTATCACGACGTTGACGGTTTTGCAGAGCTATTGGTACATCAGGTCAGATTACTGACTTTCGCTGTTGCTCCTTTTGAACGGCTTCTTACCAGGCTGTATAAATCTTGTTTCAATCCCAAGTTGGGCTCTGCCGCGTCACCAGAAATGAAAATCAACTTCTCGCTTTCCAAAAGTGCGACATCAAGCCCAACGTCCTCGAACTTCTCACGATGCCGATGCATCAGGGTCTTTGTACCAGCTTGAGATGGTCGATTGTACGCATACACCTTCTCGACGCGAGAATCTTCTAGCAATCTTGCGAGGATCTGTGAACCCAGGTTGCCAGTTGAGCCCGTAAGGAGGACAACCGCAGGCGACGGTGCGTTAGACTGCGAGGACGGCAGAGGTGCATCAAAACCAGAGGAGTACTTAGTGATCATTGCTTCCATAGCGACTGCACCTCGCGAAGCAACATCACCTGGAACATCCCCTGAAGAATCGAGCAAAGATGAAATGAAGCCAGCGAGATCTTTGATGATGGGGAAGGAATAAACGAGGTTTGGAGTCAAGTTCTTCGCTATCTGTTGGTGTTTTGTATTCTTTGAACGGCGCAGGGCATTTATGATGCGCAGACGCAATGATGTGGCGCATAAGCTAGAGGGTAAAACATCGATCAGCAATGATGTCATCGAAAATGTCCATGGTTACCTATCAAATCCCTGTTCAAATAGATCTGCGACAGGGTTGACGGTGGTGCCTGAAATAACCTCGGAGGCTTGCTCAACGAGCCATAGATATATTTCTGTCGCAGACCAAGACGCTGGAGAGGAAGATCCTCCGGCGGCTGTCTCTACATTCTCATAGCTAGAAAGAACACAATCATCTCAAAAAGGTGTCGTTCTCGCCTGAGCGTATGCTTACAGAGCGTTGATTTCCTTCTCGTAAAGTTTTATGGCGGCTTTCCGCGCGAGTGTACCCTTTGGAGTGAGAGGTAGTGGCTTCCATTTAGATGTGAAGACTATCATCTCCTTGAATATCCTGCTATGAGCGGGAGCAATGCTGTTGGCTTCTTCTATAATCGGCCTTTTTATCCGGTGAGCATTCGATTGAAGACAACGAAAGAATTGGGTTTACCAGAGTTGGTTACGCAGGGATGCGAGCTGGTCGCGATCTTCAAGGTCAATTTCAGCTTCGGTATTCAGCTCGATAAGGATTCCGGTCTGATCTCTCTCGCGTCCGAAGATAACTGCTCTTCGTACGCTAGTTGGCGGTTAATGGTCAGTGCCTTCGTTTTTCTTGGTTGTCGGGGAATAGCTTACAATGTGTCGCTCACAACTATAGCTTCCATTGGAGCTGGAACGGTCTTTTCTCCCGACGAATGAATTATGACATCGTCAATACGACCAACTCTGCAAAAAAATGAGCTATATGAGTCAGTTGGTCCGGTAGAACAGGAGACGCACATCTTCCAAAGACCTTTTTTTGTTGGATGGGGGCGCCACAGATCCGATGTCGCGTATCCATGAACATCAGGAAGATTATTACACATGGTCTGGTGCTCCTCGTGCGACTACCAAAAGAGGTAACAATGAGCGCATCAGGGTTTACGGCTAAAATGCACACCAGAAGTTGTAATTCAAATGTTCCATTCCCCTGGGGCACCCAGCGCGTGTTCATGTGGTCATTGAATTGCATATACTCCCAGTCTTTCAAATCTTTGTCAATGGGTGGTGCTAATCTCGTAGTCATTCCAAATTCAGTTCCGCCATATGCCGCGTGAAGATTTACGCCTGCCTCTGCGAGCAAGTTACCCATCTTTGGTGCCAAGGGTCCACCACCATATACCTAGTGAAAACAATCGATATTGTTGATTCTATTCGATTCCGATGGGATACGTACGACAAATTTCAAGGTCTTCAAGTAATTGGAAGCTTCCGGCAACAGCGCCCATATCTGATAGAAGGTGGGAGGAGCAACGAGGACATTTGATGTAGTGAGTTTCATATGTTCGAGGGTGTTCTCTGGGGAAGGCACAACTGGCGGTAGCGGTTCGACGAGAGCTGAGTTGGGTGGGTAGACAGTAACGGGAACCACTCCGTACATTGGGGCGAAGAGCTGCAGACCCATTCCAAAAGCGTGGAACGGTGGCATACACATGCAACCTAAGGTGGCACGGTTACTGAACTTAATATCGTCTACAAGGGTAATCGGTGAGCATCTCTTTCCGGATGTGGAAAGAGCAAAAACGTGCCCGAAATCGCTCTTTGCCAATGTATCCAGAATATGTGAGTCAAACCGACCGGTCGTGGGTTCCCAGTGCTGCCGGAGGAATGAAGATAGATACAAAGGTCATCTTTGGTTGGCCGTTGAATAGCTGGAGGGTAGGGTTCGAAGGGATGCTCGGTGCTCTCATGCGCAAGGTACGGATAGACAGAGAATATCGAAGGCATCTCTTCAATTTGTAGTTTATCGGCGAGGGGAGTATTGCTCGTGTGATATTTGATGGAATCGACTAGAGGCTTCAAGTAAGCATGAGTAGTTAACATTCGACAACATGAGGTCTTCAATAGGAGCTCGACTATCGCTCCAGCAGAATTCCGGGGTGAAATGGCGAATGGCTTGTACGGAAATTAACGAGAGAATAAAGCCGGCATTAACGAAACATTTACCACATATCCGGCCAGGACTAGACCGGCCACAATGGCATGGTACAAGATGGTGTCGGCTTGCAAAAGAAGTGCAACAACTTCACCGTCAACATTGTTGCGGTTGGGGCGCAATAGATGGGCAACACGATGGGCCGCCCTACCGAACTCTAGATGGGTGATGGTTTTTATATTGGTTCCGCTGGCGCAAGGGTCGGCGTAGGTGTAAAAAGGCTGGGTGGCATTATTTTCCGTGTTGAACTCGATGACATCAGGTACCAAGAAGTTCTCGTCGAGAGCATGTATGACAGGTATAGTGGGCATCTCACTACTATGAGGTTGCAGGAAGAATTATGGACCCTTTTGTAGAACTGGATGTTATATTGTATTGTCTATTCAGCGTAAGGATCCTAAACGAATATCTTCTAAATTTTCACTCCAGTCCTCATGAAGCTATTCATTCCGTGCCAACGCGGATGTGGCGCTGTCAATGTCTTAGAATCAATCAGATCGATGTCGTATGTCCGAAAACAAATAATATGCATACTATTGGTGAAGTAGTTAACAAATTTATTGGAAAGTTACTACTTTCCGCGAAAATATGACTTCCCCTGATAGTCTAACCCATATCAATACATGCTGCATATGGGGACCAAGCCGATCCCCGACCCGGGGCTGATCAACAAATCAACTGCTATGTAAGCCGGAAGGTTGACGCAACATGTTTACAGATTATGCAGTGGAATACTTAACGGACGATATCAAACTGGTTAATATATTGATGCTCAGTCGTTAACTGAGATTCGAGGTTCAAAGGTACATATTTAGCAAGCATAAGTAACGACAACTTATAACAGACCTGAGATTCGAGGTTCAAAGGTACCTCGAATCTCACTCCAGCTTCTCCTTTTATACTCCGATGAATATGAAACTGGGGTGTCGAGCTCGTGTCTTGAATCGGGACCGCATGACTAGATGTTTCGGACGTGACGACATCATGACGGTCGTAGTAGGTCATTTGGAGTTTCCTAGACTTTCTTCGTCAAAGGTGTCATTGGAGTTCATCCTGTCGTACTAGAGGCATAACAAATCTTACTGTATAAGGTCATATGACGGTGGATACCGCGATCTTGAGTGTCATTGATCTAATAGAGTCAAAAAAAACGAGGAATCTTGTAAAATTTATGTGATGTTTAAACTGAATAATATTTAGTCACGGATGTAATATCCCTGATCCGTAATCTGACAAATTACGCCACCCATTTCTGAATTCGACACAGCACCGATGACACATTTCATGATATTTCCGGAGGATGCGGAGATGTCCGAAAACGATCGGAAATAACTGTTACTTTCGTCAACTTCACAAACATTTGAAACTACGAAGAGGAAAGCATCCACAATGATTCGGTTTCCATGACACATCCGGTCGAATCGTTTTCATTCAACCCACTGCCGGGAGCTTCCATGTATCATCATTTTCAGCCCGATCCTTGTACAACGAGATGGATCCACGGCCGACCCGTCAAGTTAAGCAGGGACGTAAACAAGCTTACAGACGCAAACACCATCTTCAAAGCTGACAAGTTTGAGAGTCGCTTCACAAAGCTTATCAGAGACGTCCGCTATGCTTTCGGGAATGTTTTGAGGACGTTGACAAGCGGCACGACGTGAGCATCCTTTGCTCAGCTCTCATGTTATATTCGGCACACTTATACAAATCTACACGAATACAGAAGTACTCATATGTATAGCGCTCAAATTACTGGCATCACGCAAACATATGATCGACGTCCTTCAAATAAGGGTGGCGACGCTGAAGGGGGTGATCTAT
>JAGDQM010025278.1:45781-69923 GCA_017580835.1 Termitomyces bulborhizus | reverse complement strand
ACCGACACATACTAAGGAAAGTGGATGAACAACTCGAATTAGGGAAGCTACTGGGCACGAAAGAAGGACTAGAAGCAATGGTGAAGTTCCTAGCGAAGACAGGAGCATTCTCTAAGACGGGCATAAAACGCGAGCAAAAGCCAAGACCCAGAGAAAGCGACGAAGAAAACGACGAAGACGAAGAGAGGTGGTGGGAGAGGATGGAGAGAGGCGCGGAAGAGGACTATGGACTAGTGGAAGGGGAGACGGGGGAGGGAAGGAGCCGGGAGAGAGAGAGAGAGTAAGAGAAGGAGGCCGTACGAAACAAGTTATTCAAGATGACAGGGCTAGGAGGAGCACACCACGGGAGGTCGAGACAACCCGCGTACACGAAGATAAGGACCCCAACACCCCGACACCCCGACCTTCACCATATCATTTCGCGACGCACCCTAGCCCACTGAAAAAGCCACACGAACTCTGCGAGGAAAGTTCCAATACCAATCTCCACTGCGACAGTATACCATTACTATAGCTACCATCACACAAAACCGGTGTAGAGTACAGTAACTACTCTACCCCCGCCTCTTAGCCCTATATTGTGGCTTGCCGGCGGCATAAGCCAATATCATTCATTCATTCATTCGATAATATTCTACCTATGTTTCTTCCTCATTTTTTTTCTCCCAGCCCAAAACTCAAAATCGACCCCGGCCCTGAGAGATCGGTTCTTAGCATTTTGCACTGTAGTAAGGGTACAGGTAATTTATGATAGGAATGAATGATATACGTATATATTGCCCCTCTCGGTGGTCCCGATCGACGTCAAATAGCTCGCTTTAAGATATGTCTACCACTTCTGGAAATAACAACCTCCCACATTCCCAAATACCTACACACATTACACTTGGAGTTTGGAAGCCTCATGTCAGGGTAGATCACAGATGTAGCCCACATTGTCATCATTCGTTCATTGAAGTTGTCCATTGTCGCTGGACATTTGGCCCTCCGGCTGCCAATCCATATCTTTGTCTCAATCAAGATTCGGGTTCCCAAATTAATCTTTCATACGTGATCCTCCACTTGAATTTTCGTTGTCATATCCGTGCAACTTCGAACATGTTGCCCTTACAAGGCACAAAGTCTTTTTTGAGTGACCGTAAACATGCAAGACGCTCGATCATCAATCAAGAGATGGTCCTTCGATCAATTTTCGTCGAATCTAGAATGAGGCTCGACATCGGAAGCTCTGCTGAGAAGGACTTGGAAGGAGATCACGCCTCCACTGAGGCTTTTCATTAAAGTTACATAGTACATTGACTTCATGGCAATAAATGCGAAAGTCATTGTGTAAGTATTACTGCAAAATTACAAATTCACAGCGATTGCTGATTAAAGAAGTTCTTCAGTCATGAGTGGGCCACGATAACTCAGGAAAACACCTGGATAGAGATGATTCGTTTGTCAACCTTTCTTCAACGCGGACTATCTCTGACTGAGAGTCTCTCATACAACGCCCAAGAAATCTGCGATCTGGATTCGCCTTTGGGCCACTGTTGGTTCCCCTCGAAGTGGCGGGAGCTCAAGCGCTTGAGCTGTGATGATACAATCCGACTCTGGTGTGATCCAGTGAAGATCGTAAATGAGACTCTACGGAGGATAGAATGATGATTGGATTGTACCTAAAAGGTTGAAGATGTCTCTCTTGAGGATTGGCATGCCTTGAACTATCTCCAGGCCTGAAGGATACCGGAGAGGAGAGTTGAACGTCATCCTAGCATTGCTAAGCAGGATGGGTAAACATCCTAGGCTAGTACGCATATAATCAGGGAAAAATAAATGGTGGCATGGAACTAGAATACTCACCTCTTCTCAAGAGCGCTAATACGTGTCTCAAGACTTGTGAGCTCATACTTAATGAATTCTTGAATGTCCGATTTTGTGGCTGCTATCGCTGCGTTGATATTCGCTACTATGGCATTCTCAGCCGTTGTGATGAGGGCCTAAACAAAAAAATAATCATTCCTTTGTATGTGGGCTTTCAAATAAGGTATAGGCCAGCCAGCCAGAATGAGGCGCTTACCTGGATGGCATCGATCGTTAAAGTTGATTGTTCGTTGGGCGTGTACACTGTAAGTTGACTTCTATTCGAAGAGCCTGAGCTTTGATCAGCTCGAACAGTGTCGTTGGGACTTTGAGCAGGTGCTTGGACCATAGTTCAGGCAGGACAGTCTCTGGAGGTTGAGGATGACGATAAAGAGCTTGAGACTGAAAGAAGAGGTAGATGACCTCAATAAATCGCGAAACACACTATATGTGTTATTGAAATGAGTGGCGGATCAGTAAGGTAGGACTTATATGAGTATTGGAACTTACACGTGTCAATGGCCAGCGGATATTTTGAACCCTGTGTGGGCGTGACAATAGGCCAAAGAGAACCATACGAGTCGGGTGCGGCCCTACGGATCCTCGAGATGGCATCCGAGCAATTCACGCAATGGATGAATGAATTTGAATTTTACCGCCGGCAAGCCGCAATACAGGGCTAAGAGGCGGGGTAGGGTAGTGGGTGATGGATGTACGCATTGAGGCTCTTGAATTTGACTCGTCCAGAGGACATTGGGAAATGTCTGCGTTCGTATCGGATATTGCAGGGGTAGTGGGGTTGAGTCTATGTACGGTCGATTCGCCTAACTCGACCCCATCAAATGATCAAGTTTGACAGGTCCTGTCAAATGAGAGCAAACAGCTAGGCCATTCGTCAAGGGAAACAAGCTCCCCTTATATCCCTGGGTACTGGGGCCCTAAGCTTAACTGAACCTAAACAGAACTATAACAAAAACCATAACCGGACCCTAACCATGTCTAACCGGTGAGGAAATCCCAGAGGTGAGGATTTATTGAATCTGCAAGTCGGAAGTGTCAAAATGACGGTTGATCTGATCATTGATGGGATCGAGTGAGACGAATGGACCCTCCCCGAGATACGGGTTGAGCAAATAAAACGGAAATGAACGTCGACGTACGTGGAAAGTAGCGTCCTTTGAGGGTCGAAAGGTCTGTCATGTTCTAAGGTCAAGTTTCAGTCTGAATTCCACCAGTCAATGGACATGGACACAACCAGGTTATCGGATACAAGAGCGCATCTGTTTGACCCTTCAAGTCCTGTCCGGATCACAGAAAAACCCGAAAGGATGAGCTTTCCTTTTATTGACAGATCTTACTTATAGGGGCGCTCATTAACAGAGTTCACTTGATCGATCATACATAGAGAATTCAAAGACCGCTACTTATTCTTCAACGGCCCTCAACTTATTCTTCAACGGCCCTCACAGTCTCAGTATAAGCCTAAGCGAATATCCTCCACCTGTTTGCCCGAGAATGCCCTTTTATCCGACGTGATTGATTTCTATATTATTAACAATCCGCAGCAACCTTTCTATCTCTTTGTTGACCCTCGTCAAGGGTAACAAGTTATCACACAATTCAAATTTGGTAGAGCAGCATATCGTATCGCACATGTACTGCGACCTCAGCGCGTGGGGGTGAATAGAGAGGTTGTCGCAATTTTAGCTCATACTGACACGATCATATACTCGACAATCATCTCTGGAGCAACAATAGTTGCTGGGCTTGTTGTGAGTCCTCCGACAATTTCAATTCAAGTATGTACATTGCCAGCCATTCCCCCTGTTGCGGCAGCCGGCTCATGAAGACCTCGTGCCGCCGTCTGCTTGTAACGAGTGCCGTACTCAAATCATTGTTAGAGAAAACAAAGGCGCGTCTCTCATCGTTTAGCTATGAGGTCCAAATAGAAGAATTACCTTCACTGATGGTGGCATATCCCCAACACGAGACTACCGATTATCTATTTGAGTTTTATCCCGCACCTTCACGACATCCAACCGTCATGGATGCTTGCACTCATCCGGAAACTGTCACGATACACGTGACCACTAGCCCCTACTAGTCGACACTGCGTAGTTACCTTTCCTTAGTTCGATTCACTTCGTTATTAGGTATGTACACTACACGGTGCCACTACATGGTAATAGATCTTCGTTATTAGCCTCTTCGACGTGCCGCGTTGCGATTCACTGTCGAAGCCTTACAGAAACACAGGTATCCCCAAGCCCATCCTACAAACGCATCTGTATGTGATACCGCTCGCCGAAAATTGTATGTCTTGTGTATCTTTTTAAAGTGGAATTGAGGGATCACGTTCCCAGACTGGTGCTGGAATCTATGGCTCTTCCAGCATTCCATGCTTTTGGCATTGCCTACCAGATTATACGTCCTGCAGATAACGTACTCGCATGCGCCGTTTTCTCTCCCATGTCAGTTTCAGGGGGATCGCCGGTTGCTTCTTCTCCAAATATTGTTTTGGGGCACGTGAAGGCCACGAAAACAGAAAACAAACGCGATTTTTATACTCTCCGCCTTTATACAAGCTTGGTCCACTTCACCGGAATCCGTTGAGTACCTGAAAAGTTTGGAATCTATCGTAGGTGCTAGTTTCTTTGCAGTGAGCGTCAGACTTTCACTGTCGCCTTCATCAGTCATTTTCTGGTGGCCCACTTCCATCCAAGCTTGATAACAAGCTTGCCTCTTTGGGCCTGCGACTCTATCCATTCTAGGATGGTACAGAGTTCGGCGGCGCGACTTTTATACTTCGGGATAAGGCTGAAGTGATGCAATGGGAGTTCTTTCCAGAGATCAAACTAAGGTGAATTCCTCAGGGAGACGACCTCTACGAGTGTCAGATATTGGTACATTTCACTCGCTTTCTCGGTAATTTAGACAGCTAACGTCGTGCTAGGCATGTGAAGCACTCCGTCCGGTGGTTGATAACCTACCCGATGTTGAAGGGTTGGCGACCGCCGATATATTCAAACCTCATCCGACAAAAGAAGAATTATAGAAGATGTGGGTCCTCATGTAGCATTATCACATCATCTGTACTCACAATACACGAAGTCTCGGTCGTGTGGACGACGTTATAATTCACTCTTCTGGCGAAAAGACCGCCCCTGGACCTATGGAGGTCATAATCATGAGCATTTCGCGGTGGATAAAGTCCTTGTTTTCCGATTGGAGTGTTCACTATCTATAGCATCAAAGAAGCCATCATTTTCGGACGAGAACGTCCTCGGACCGGGGTCTCCTGATCGAACTCACCCCAAGGGCAGGGACCGATTTCACCAACGAGGCTCAGCTTGCGCTCGTTCGTAACGAACTGTGGTATGCCATCGAACATTTGAAATGATTCTTTCGCCTCAGGCCAACGATTTGGAGAAGCCAACCATTTTGCCCCAGCCTTCAGTAGGATTGCTTCTCAAGAGAAACCGTTGCCTCGTGCAGACAAGGGAACCGTGATGCGCAAAGCAGCGTTGAACTTATATGATGCAGAGATTGCAGCAGTGTACGTCGTTATACATGCTCATCCGAATCATTTCCATATCTTACAACAGCGACAACAATGTTGAAGCCAACGTCGCAGGCAATTCTCGTCCTCAATCATGGAATATTGCTTCTGTGGAGAATTGGATTTTGGAGCAAGTTCTCAACCTTACATCTAAACTCTCGACACAGACTTGTTTGATCAGGGCTTCCACAGGCAAGCTTCACCTATTACTCAGATGTTGATGCTGTTCAACTGTTATACTCCTCTAAGCCTGAGCCAACGCCTCGCGTACACGATTCCTGCTTGTTTCTTCCATTGCTTCTGCTCAGCCATGGGATTATACAAGTGGCCTGGGGATTGAAGATATTGTTGAGCCTTCCTTTGCACTTGGAGGCGGATATGGCGAAGCAAAGTTCATGATTCGACGGCTCAGATAAGTGGACGATGTAATACAAATTTAAATGGATTGGCATTCATGGGAAATTATGAGTTTATGGTATTCAAATGCTCATAAAGTTTGAGAAACACGATGAGCTAATAAAATGTTCCAGATATGTATCGGATAAAATTTTCAGGTGTATTGTAGTATATGTACCGTTGCAAGCAAGTCGAACCCGAGATCTAGGGAAACTTTCTCTAACTGTTTCCGCAGATAGTTACATAACAAGACTCGCCACCAGTAAACCACCACACTTCCTGTCTGCTTCTGCATACTTGATTTTATGTCTCTAGGTGAGTCTCCTATCTTCACGGTAGAGCAGCAGTTTCAATGTCATCACTATACCGTACTATTTCAGAAGGTTCGAAGAGAGATTGTTCCTTGACAGCTGAGAGTATTAATGGGTTATATATTTAACTGTGAAGCCTCTCCTCTTCATTACATCGATTTTCTTTAAATGGATAATGGGGACATAAACATCGTGATTGTGTTAGATCAGTACTGCGTAACGAGAGTAGATGCGCCATTGCGTCGTACGTATGTTGAGCAAGTCGGTAGGTCATAGTGAAGGAGGTGCTGGCCATGCTTTTGGGAACCGTCGCACGTCGACGGTAGATGAATCGTACATAGAAAGAAAGGTTGATAGATAGAAAGGGCTTCATTAATGTTTTGCATTCGGGTCACTCTTGACCCCTTGTCCTCGTCTCGCCTGCGTTGCGCGCTTGGAATTACACCTAATCTTCTCACCATATCGGTAAAAGATGAATGGCATAGGTCCGATGACACATGCGACAAGGGCCAGTAGCAATCCAGCAAACTGGAACTTCATCGCGTTGAACATCTGCGTGACGAAGAGAGGAATGGAAGAGCCGATGCATGACCGCATTAGGGTCTTGGCGGCGATAGCTGACGCGGCAAAGTTGCTGTAAGAGTCAATGATGTACGAATTTGCGCCAATGTAGAGGATGATCATCGCAAAACCGAATACGGCTCCTGACACACAAACGCCGATCCAGTGTACACTGGCGTAGGCACCTGTGAATGCGAAGATGAACATCGCGATGGGAAGGATGCTGTGTGCATTGAGAGAGGCGTTAAGGATTGGTTGCTAGGAAAGACGAGCGAATTGGATTGCTTACATGGCACCAAGCATCATAGGATATAACCGCGCCTCAGGGAATGTGCCGTCGCGTGTGACCTTGGCGTATAGTTTTTCTTGGTATGTCATCGCACAGATAGCAATCAACATGCCGATCATGATACTGATAAATGAGACGCCAGTCATTCCGGCACTCCAACCGCGAATACCTTGAAATGCGAAGGGGAACGCAAAGAACAAAAGGTAAAGTAGAGCATAAATGAATGAGAGATCTGGCGTGATATATCTATGAGCACGTTCTCGATATGAGAGGGCACGGAGAACTCACAGAAGGACATGAACAGAACAATGGGCTCCATAACCATCATGACGAGAGGACGGGAAATGGCCACCTTGAGAGTTTGGAGGAGGGGTTGGGCTTCAAGTTCACCGAGAGTCTGATACTTGTCATCTCCAGTCTCCTTGCGCAATCTTTGAGCTTTCCTGCGCAGGATTACGGAGGAAAGAGTCTCGGGAACGATAAGCGTGAAAATGAAACAAGCACCGACGAAGATAAAGAGGACCCAATAGATCCAGCGCCAACCGGCTTTCTCACCGATCCAACCACCAAAGAGTGGGCCAAGACATGGTCCAAGGCTAGAGAAGGACAAATGTCAGGCTGGTCTACAATATCATGCTGATACGAACAAACGCACAAGATAGTGGCCGAGAAGACTGCCATAGGGAAGCCCCGGTCTTTTACTGGCCAAATATCGGCTACGCTTCCACCGACATTACACATGGGAGCGGAAGCGGCGATACCGGCGAGTCCACGGGAGACGATGAGTGTGGCGCGATTAGGAGCGAGGGCACTGGGGAGAGTAAATATGAAATATAGGAACATTGAGACACAGTAGATAGGTTTCCGACCGAAGACTTCGGATAATGGCGCAAAAGCAAGAGGACTGTGGCGCTTGATGGGTGATCGAAAGCTATTCATGATGAAAATCAAACGTACCCAACACCAAATCCGAGAACATATAGCGCAACTGTGAGGTTGATAACCTCCTGAGGTGCGTGGAACTCTTTCGCTGGACCTTCAAGACTGTGTATCATAAAGGTTAGTATGAAAAAGTTCTTAGTGGTAAAATGGACGAAACGCACTCTCCGGTGATAATAGAGCTGCCAATAGCAACTGCCAAGCACAGGAAAGATACAGCGGCGGTAACAGCCCTACGGATTTCGACATGAGAGAGGCAAGTAAATCATATAATGAAAGAAATGCACCATTTACGGCCTTTACCCCATTCTCGCGGGTCTTCTCCTGCGCCCGGCGTAAACTCTACCAGATGGTAACCTTGCTTCGTGTACTGTTTCTCAAGTTCATGTATAGTGATAGTGTCGGTCATTGTCGTCGTAGCCGTCGACGTTTGGTAACTCGGCGTCAATGGGCCTTCACGTTCAAGTTGCCGATATTCATCTTCCTGGTCTTGGGAGAGAGCGGGAGGAAAAACCAATTCGGCTTCAATGGGTTCTGAGGGCATTCAGTCGTGAGGAAGTGTAAGGGGCCCCTGTGGGGGATTGAAAAATTATGAGTAGGCATTGTGTCGTGCTAAGGCATATATGCACATCCGACTCGGGTCAAAAATTACCTTGCTATCGATCATTTCCGTTTTTATTTGGGTCGATCGTGCGGAAAGCCGTGATAGTGAGACCTATACATTGTCATTGATTATAGTTCGGGCGGTTTGTGATTCTACAATGCAACCGTGAATTGATGGAGATAAGATGGAAATTCAGAAGATCTGACGTCAATGATGTGGAATCAAGTATTCCACATCAAGGTTACAACTCGCAGCAGAGTTACGCGAACTTTCAAGATACAACTATGCAGTGACACCAAGAGCTACCAAGCGTTGTTAGTAACAAAAGGGACGACTGGAATC
This sequence comes from Termitomyces bulborhizus, assembly GCA_017580835.1. Classification (NCBI taxonomy): domain Eukaryota; kingdom Fungi; phylum Basidiomycota; class Agaricomycetes; order Agaricales; family Lyophyllaceae; genus Termitomyces; species Termitomyces bulborhizus. The sequence goes on along the minus strand of JAGDQM010025278.1, from coordinate 61,077 downwards.
ATTTTTATGACACAAACTTGGAACGCACCTTGTCGATGCATCCAGGCAAGTCTAGACACAAGCCGGGAACTCCCGAGTCTCAGTCACAGATGCGACGACCTCAAGAACTTATCGTACGATCGTACATGTCAATATATGATGCGATTTTGAAAAAAAAAGTCTGCCCTTGAATGCCTCCGGAAATTGTACGGTTTCAAAGCCGTTGGTTCCGAGACTGCCGATGGCTGGGACATGCTTGTGCCTTATATTATGATGTGCACGTGAACGATGACGCACTTCCCCATACGCGCAGGCAGCCTGGGACTGCGGGGACCGTTGCGATTGTCAACGGCCCAGAAGAGGTTTTACGCAAAGAATGTTTAAACAAGATCTGACAGAGAACTATTAAAAGTTTAAAAAATGTATTTAGACCCAGAGGGGGCACTCTGGAATCGTCTGGAATGATTAGTTGCTGCGTTGACCCGTGTTGACATAGTCATAAGACAGGGGTGACGGGACTATATAAACCCCAAGTCATTCGTATCAACACTTCTCAACAACAACCACTACTTCCTCGCGTCTTCTTTATTTCTATCGACGTATTACGATACTACTCTTATGACCCGCACTGCTCGTTCATCTTTCCCCCGTGCGATCAACCGGGACCGCTCAGAGTCCAAATCGGGCCTTGACAAGTCTATCCGCAAGAACGGTGCCGGAGCACACAGTTGGGGAAGCATTGCGGATGAGCGAGAACTCGAGCTTGCTGCTATGGATGATGAAGAGTACGACATGGAGCAAGAGTCGTTGTCCGACAACCTCAGTTCCAGCTCTGAATGTTTGTATTCCCACATTTCCTTCACAATGCCCTCGTTCTGATCTTACATCTGTTGGTAGCCCTTGAGGAGAAGAAGCCTGTTTTCCAGAGGTCTAACAGTGCCATGACCAGCGACGAGCTGGAGAACGCTAAACAATTCAGGAAAAATGCGCTCAAGACTAACAGTATGTACAATTATTACTGTCCTCTGATGTGATGACTAGATGACTTTTCAGACCTTGACCTCTCTGCTATTGCCCGCACCTCCTCTGCTGTCTCGACCTCCCCCAAGAGCACTGTCTCACCCCATGCCTCCCAGGTAAGATTATCAGTGTCACATTCTTCATGCTTCTCAATCATTTTATTTTATTCTAGATAATCTGAATAGCCTACAGTAATCCCATTGTACTCGTATTGAACCGTATATTGCGCCGCCGCACAAGTAGCTGACTCGTCAATAAATTGTAAATGTATACTATTCCGCAGTTAGCTAGCCATACAAATTTCCCTTTGTTAGTTCCGGTCAGTGACATTTTCAGGCTACATAGTCACACGACTTCAAAATCGAAGCCACTGAGCTTCCTAGCGTTAAGCATAATGGGTATATCTCCTCGTGACGCGGAAGATGCATCAAATGGCGTGTAAGTGCCGTGTTACCATAGATCATGTGGTCATCCTGATATAACCCGAAGCGACATTAGAGCAAGAGCATGCTTCGATACCAAGATTTAGAGAATAAGCTTAATGCGGGATTTGGGCTTTGGATGGTTGGAGTGAAAGGTGCTCCAAAATGAGAATCGGATCTCATGTCATTCTGAAACTATCTATTATGTGAGAAAGTTCAAGTGTCTACTTTTCATAGCTTGTGATCTCTCCCGGACATGGTAAAGCATAAAATATCTTCTGAAACACGAATATGTAGAATCATCCGCTGCAAGTAACGAGGGATATAATCAATCATTAGTGCTTGTCATGCTGATATCCCAACCCACTATTACCAGAGCCATCCAAAATTGAAATCAGTGTCCAAAGAACAACTGACGGCGGTGATGTTGTAGTATGAGCAATATTGTTGCCAATCAATACGTGAGATGGCACAAATTGACAAATATATGTGCTGAATGATCAACACCAAGGAGGTGGAGTAATGATAATGATGGACAGCAGTGAAGGCTCAGCAGAGCCATTAGTATAAATATGTGGTTAATGCACCCAGTAAAATTTCGTTGATGCGACAGGCACTATCAAGATCATCTTGAGAATTGCTTCCGCGAAATTGGCTGTAGTATAGCACAAAACAGCCTTTGTCATCCTAGAATCAGTTCCCTGCTTGTCATCCTGAATAGAGGGTGGATGAGGTGAGGGTTAACCAAAAGTGTTCTGAACTGTGTAGAAGAGAGACAAATTCAAATGAGACGCTTCGAATGGAGACCCTCGATGAGGATGAACTACTTGTTATCCAGTCCTCGGTGATCCCTCTTTATGACCTTAGGAGTTAGAACTTATCAACATGTACTTACCCCAAAGTTTATACACGACGAGAAGAAGTCCAAACGGCACCGATGAGAAAATCCAATTTTTAACATAGCGAAACAACCTGTGCTTGCTACCTTACTTGGGATGTACAACTATGCTTAGATCGTGGCCCCACAAATATCGGCAATGTCCGGAAGCTTGAGAGCAGGTTCTTTGGTTTTGTTTCGTTAACTTACTTAGGTGACATCATGATCTTAACTCAGAGTCACATTGCAAGGCCCGGAATCTACTCGAGGAGGTCTGGATAAAATTGATGGGGTCCCTTGTCAAACTCTATTATTGCTTTCCTCGCTGTCATTGTCTTTACCAGTGTCGCTGTCAACCATCTTCATGAGTATATGATTGGTGCTGTCTCTGCGTCTGCATCGTGCCCTATCAAATGTACGCAGGGTGACATTGACAGATTCTCCTCATTATATCTCATCTGCATCTTCGGCACAATTTTCGGCCTTTGTCAAGATCTTTGATACTTTCTTCGCGGCCCTGCTACCTCTACCCTGCCCGGCTCTCATCCATATTTGTGTGCTACCTCTGCCCTGGCTGGCTCTCGTCCATATTCGTGCATGAGTGGCCCCACAACGGCAGATATTCCTTAAGTGGATTTCAAGAATGTCAGGTCACTGCTTGTACTTGTTTCCTCTGATTCCACTTGTGTCATGTGTTTAGACTACCTTTTAAGATAGGGATCTCAGTTTCAAAGCTACTCCGGGGAACACTCTTTCTGTTCTGTGCTTTCTAGATCTTTGGTTCACAATTTGACTTATAGTTGCCATTCATGTGTCGTCCTTGTACGTATCTGCTTGTAAAGTATTCCACATATCATAGCGGACAGACTTGATTGCCATGTTGATTATGATGTGATGAGGCAATACCGTTCGAGGTACGTGATAGACATTTTAGATGACATACTCTGTGAGTTGTCGTTTATTCCAATCGAATGAAGTGGCTTACATATAATTGTGCAGATAGGAAGAGATGTCGCTTGTCAGTCACCGCCCGAAGTTTGAACAGATCAACTTTGTAAAGGACGATCATTGTATCACCTTCATTGGCTTCTAAGTATGGCTTCAAGTTCTCCCTCTTCTGGATGGTCTTATATTTGAACCAATTTTAGGTACTCAGCACACATGATGTCCTACTTTTCCCTGGTACATCTCCTTTTGATATTCACTGGGCATGTAAATTGTTTATTGCCTCTGATGTTGCTGTATGAGATGAGTAACAATATGCCGAGGAAATTACCGATCCTTGATTCTTACACTGCCGAGTCAGACGTGTTTCACGGTCCTCCTATCATCAATCTCAATAACTGGCAGGTTGTTTTACGCTTTCACCTTGAGCATTTTCTGATGACACAATGACCCTGGCCATTAATATCTCGACAGTTTTTACTGCTTGATTTTCCTCCGGGGAGTTGCTCCTTATGAATATTTTCGTGTTTACAGCGATATTATTCTTGTTCGAATTCAAAAGGCATTGATCTGATTGAATTGTCATATTAGATCCACGATTGATATCACTCAAACGTCCTGTCATGTCCTTCTTTGACAAGGAGTGGGTAAGGCTCCCATTATAAGGCCAGCCTTGAGTGCTACACTCTCTTCAGTACTCAGCTAACAACTTGCCTATTTGATTTTCTCAGCATGTCATCGACTTTTCAACCTACCACTGCATTGGATAGCACATTAGGCGTTGTCTTCATAGGTGCTACCCTCACTGGAATGTATGTTTTTGCATCGTATCACCCGGTTCAAGCCATGACCTGCTCAAATTTTCTAAGCCTATACGGTATAACATGTGTACAATCCTACTTGTACTTTAAGAACAATCGAGACAAACGATGGTTCAAGGGATTGGTTTGTACCGTCTGTACCGAATCATACTTCTTCAACTCATCGATTTAACAGATATTTCTTCTCTGGTAGCACAGCCCTCGCTTGCTCATGTAACTATCCTGATTTAAGAAATCGTTGATTAGGTTCTTAGACACATTCCACCAAGCTCTGACCACTCAAAACATGTACATTTCTCTAATTTCCGACTTCGGAAATTATGATTTCCTTATTGCATCGCATTCGCAAGTCTTTCGTTAGATCCTGGGACTTGGTATCACTCATCTTGGACGCATTTATCTTTTAGAAACCACGCTGTATGCCGTATAATCCAATATTGAATCCGTTGGGTACTGATTAGTTTCAATTTGATAGGCTCCAGGCTTTTTTTATCTCTCTGTGAGTTGTCTCTCGATGCCAGGGGTGATAACTCAATTAAATTTTCCAGGAAATCAGTGATTTAATCATTAGAGGGTATGTTTTGCGGCGTCTTGTTGAGAAACGAGGATTTGAACAATACTTAGCATTTTTGGGTGGCGCGTCTGGATCGGTATGTTTTCCACTCACACTCAGAGATCGATCATGTGGCAACTCACATGCCTTATATAGTATCTGGAAGAAACATCACCGTTGCCATTTGCATTGTCAGTCTCGATTGTCACTCTTTTTATACTCAAGTTGATCCACAGCAGGCCGTAACGTCTCTTCTATCATTTGGTATGTATATTGTTGAACATAGAGATACAAGCTTATTACGACACCTTGATTTCCAATTTTCAACTACTAGCATCTGTACTAGGTGAGTATGAGATCTTCTGATTCACATGGGTCAGGCTAACTTGATAGTTTTTCCCTAGCATTTCTTCTTTCGTACGTCCATGCCAAGCTCCCGGAAAAAATCATTCCTCATAGTTTTGCTGGTCTGCAGTAATTTTGACGGAGACCTTGGTTTTTTCCTCAAAGTATCAGTAAGTCAATGCAAGCCGAAATGGGTCTTCTTTCTAACCTACCGCTAGTACCTTCTCTATATGGGATTGGGGAGTGGGATGGCAGCAGACGTGTTTATTGCACTCTTCCTTTGCATCAGTCTATGGCGGGGGAACTCTGGACTGAGAAAGTACGTTTACGAGAAAAAGTTGGATGTCTGGGAATTAACTGGATCGTGCATCCAGAACGAACTCAATTGTGAGAACGCTCATGATGTACTCCATCAATACAGGTAGATATATTCATCGTCTTACCTACAGGCATTGATGTCATCTCATGCTAGCTCTTCTCACAACGTGTGTTTTGAGAACTTTCTTGCCTCCGAATTCTGATGTTTTCGAAGCATTTCTTATATGGCTTGCCTCGTCACCTACGCTGCCATGCATGACAATTTCGTGTGGCTGGCGATCTACGAGGTCCTTCCCAAATGTATGATTTTTTTTTTCATTTGCTTTGCAATGATATGCCTGACTCTGATGTACAAAACCAAGTGTTCCTCAATAGTCTCCTCGCATCGCTGAATAGCAGGGACGCACTGTCTGAGAAAGATGGTGTCATCTCTGTAGTTTCAACCTCCGGCAACGATCCCAGTACAGAGTCAAATGTTCCAGGAAAATCGCAGCTGAAATCTAATCGGGTTGGTATCAATGATTCAGAATTTGGGGACTCGGAAATCGGGAACCCGTCGCATCACAACCATGAGCTTGGAAACAGCAGTCAGCGAAAACCTGGTAAGCTCGTTGACATAGTCATCTTCTGATAATAATTTTGTTCAATGTTTGCAATCACTGTATCGTACATAGTCTATGCTATCGACCCGTAGTGAACAATAGTAATTTTATTACTTTGACGGCTTGCCTCAAAAATAGGTCTCTCGGTGGTTATATCAAATCATTTCGGTGACATTCCAAAGTTCCTGATTTCCCGCTGTGTTAGATTCGATAATAACAATACTACTTACCACGTATTTTATCGAAGTTCCTATGATTTGCATTGTTTGACCTACTCATATTCCTCCAGTCTCACTTATACGGTTTGCATTATTTCGTACGCCGTCTGGCCTGGTAAGCTGGTATACATGCCTATCTTTATAAATGTATGTCTCGTCTTCTTACATACCGGAACTGACTTCGAATGCTTTAGTATCCTGTAGTGATCTACTTGCGTGACTGGACTGCAGAGGCACTGAGTATGCACAGTGATTGTGTCCAGCATTATATGATTTATCAAGTATGATTCCGGATCCCAGGCTTGGGACGTCACTCAAGACGATGTTCTCTCTATGCTTCCACTTCCGCAAGAGAGATAAAATTAGCGTCAATATGAACCCACGACAAACGGACTTCATCTAAGTACTGCAAGAGAATTTATAATCAAGGATTTTACTAAGGGGGAGTAGCTTGATAATAGACGAAAACTCTCGACTCACAAGACAGTGAACATCAGGTCGCTCCTTGATACTCGTTGTGTACTATCCCAGAAGACACCTATAAAGCACGGAGCTGTTTTTATGGAGACGCTTCGCTTTTGGTGGGGAGTATTCACCCTCTGAATTCCGGGATCCGATTGCCGCCCATCCTTTACGGACTCTCTGAATTCCGGGATCCGATTGCCGCCCCCCATCACAACAACAAGGACATCCTTTACGGACTGCTCTGACTAACTGATAACACCGCTTGTCGCTACACAATGTTTAGATCTCTAGCAATGGCTGAAGCATCGCTTCGTGCGTTGTTGCATCCGACGGAACACCTTAGAGTGCTTTTGGAGGCTCAAACCGTTCACATAGAAAGTTCGGATAGCAAAACGAATCTCGGAGAAGGTATTCGAGCATCCGACTTGGGAGACGCGAGAATACTTGCCATAATAGCCCACAGAGATGATCAATACGCCTCCGAGGAAGGCAGGTAAGCTATCATTCTCAATCAAAGAGTGAGCGGCGAAGAAGAGCGCCATCCAGACTATTCTTGCTGTTATTTTCTACTCGGAATATGACTGGGTTAATAACTTTTATTGTTGCAGTCTCTTCGTATGTGCATCTGTGACTCAAGATGATAAAACTACAGATATCAGAATTGAAAGTGTTTTCCCTCTTACCTCGGGTTTCTCGATTTCCCTAGCTCAAATCAGGCAACCTGACCCCAATACCTACAATACCGAGGAGAATGATACGAGTATGCTAACATCATCCCCGGGCCCTTCCGTTCTGACCAGCGTCCAGTTTTTTCTCTTACTCTTTATCCCGAACAAAGCTTCGACCCAGGTCGTGTACTGAAGCCCACTTTTTTCTGTACAAGAAACATGAAGGAACTAGACGTTTTTATGAAAGAATGCCGAGAACTGACTCCAAAAGAAGGTAACATATGTGCCTTGATTTCTATGCGAACTTGTTTTGATTTGACTTCGTGCTGCATATAAGAGAACCTCGCAGCATCGCAATTGAATTCTGAGTTTTGGTGGCTCCTGCCGTACACGTCAGATCGTGAATTATCTCACTTATGTGAGCAATACTGCATGATTAATCTACAAAGGGTTGAGATAATCACTTAGTTGAAGCACCTCCCCAAGACTTGCGGCTGATGGATCAGCCACTTTACGCGCGCCTTTCACCTTCTCTGGCTGGATCACCTGGCGACGATGTCGCAGATTTCAGACTCATGAGAGATGCATGGATTCAAACCCATGCCCGAGAAGCCTCGTTCAGGAGCCAGTGTAGGCTTAAAATCCGGATAGGAACTTTCAATGTCAATGGGAAACTTCCCTCTCAGGATCTATCATCATGGGTTTGGGGTCAAACATCGACAACATCTTCTCGTTGTGCGAACTTGACTTCACCATCTACGAGCATCTCTTCAATATCTGTTGGTGGTTTGGCCAAGGATTCATTTGGCTCCAAATCATCTTCGCCATTCAAAGTCGATGATTCGATGCCGGGCGCTCCTGACACTATTAGCCCAATGTCCGATCTCACTGATACTGATCCAGACCTGCTAGTGTTCGGGTTTCAGGAGCTCGATATCTCTCCAGAAGCCTTGATTTATTCATCAAGTACGGCGAGAGAAGACGCGTGGTGTCGCGCAGTATTTGCTGCTCTGGGTGAAGAGATAGAGTTGTATGAAAAGGTAGTCAATTCTTACATGAATCAGCGTCAGGGGCTCAACTTGAATAATAGCTGGTATCAAGGCAACACGTTGGAATGCTTATTGTTGTCATCGTTAAGAAGACTCTGGTTTCGTGCTTCTCTAATGTACAAACATCTATTGCCAGTACAGGTATCATGGGTATATTGGTAGGTAACTTTTGAGTGCATTGTCGCCCTCAGCTCAGTTTATCTAGGGAAACAAAGGTGGCGCCGCTGTACGCCTCACTTTCACTCCTCCGATTTCGGGTTCCGTTGATGCGACATCTCCCGGCTCGACGATCCTCGCCTTCGTTAACTCACATCTTGCGGCCTTTGATGAGATGGTCGAGAAGCGGAATTCAGATTTTCAGGAAATTTCCAAGAAGTTGAAGTTTGAGTCTCCGTTATCGACTACGACTGGCGCGGTGCCTGTATATGTGAGTGCATACGAGAGCGACGTACTGTTTTGGATGGTAAGTGATATTCGACCCCTTTTTTACATATTTCCTTAATCCGGCTTCATTGTTAGGGTGGTATGTGCCTCCAAAAACACGTTTTTTGATCGTTCTTAGTCTATTACAGACTTGAATTACCGTATTGACCTTCATAATGAGGATGTCCGGGGTATTTTGGCCTCCTATGCATTCCCAGGGAGACTAGAGACGCTTCTGAAATATGATCAGGTACGCTTTGAAGGTACAAAATTGCTTTTGACTCTTCTTATCTTTAACCTAGCTGAAAAAAGCAAGTCGCGACAGAAAAGCTTTCTATGGCTTCTCTGAACATCTTATCACGCACCTTCCGTGCGTTATCTCCTTTCATCATCTCTGCTTATCAATGCTCCCACACAGGACGTATCGCTTCAGCCCCGGGATAGAGACAGACGCGCTGGGATATGATACGAAGTTCGTAATCCCTGTATGCTGTTCATGATGGATGCAAATGTTTCTGTAGGCGCAAGCCTGCCTGGACCGATCGCATTTTACACATGGCGGGAAGAAACGTCAGTGTGAAGCAGCTCTTGTACACCAGCCATCCTCTCATAACGATGAGCGACCACAAACCAGTCGCGGCGGACTTCTCTCTTGATGTATAACGATACAATTTCGTGAGAGATTGATGGCTCAATCTAGCGTTCCAGGTGGATGTATACGACAAAGATTCTCATAGGGATACCTATCGGAAGCTCCTCAGAAGTTCTGTTCGGATGGAGGATTATGCAAATGGGAGTATCAAGCTCGATACTACATCTGTTGACTTGGGCCTCGTCTCGTGCGTCACATATGGATGATTACAAATTTCTACCCCACCGACGCCGTCAATACAGCTACAAACGGTCAACATCTCAAACATTGAACCTGACAAACACTGGCCAAGTACGTCTTCCTCTGCGCGAGCATCTTTCGCGTGGGTATAATTGATGGCTGCGTTATCCAGGGTCCTTGCGCATATCGTTTTGTTCCTCATGCTTACGATATTGCTGCCCGTAAGTCTATTGTCATAGTTAATTGAAGTCGTTTGTTTGGACCAAGTACACGATCCAGATCCCGAGTGGCTGCGTGTTGAGCCAATGCAGGTGATTTAGGATTTTATACACAGCTAACCAACAAGGCTGATGTTGTTAGGCATTACTTCTGCCGGGTGAATCACTCCAGGTTACTTTGACATCGCATGTGGACAATGAGGTCGCATGCAAGTTGAATCTGGGCCAGACAGATCTCAGAACGACACTGATCCTCCATACTATCCTGGGAAAAGATTATTTTATAAGTGTTACCGCGGAGTATCGTGCGTCGTCCGCTAGAGGAAAAATTACTGATTCAGCTCTCGACCTGATATCACAGAACGTACATGCTTTGCAACCACAATCTCATGGCTGACACGACTTCCTGGGCCAATTCGGTCTCTCAACTCGCTAGATGACCTACGACCTGAAGACCAGCCAATCAATGCGCCAAGTGAAATCATGCGACTTGTCAACTGGATGATGTCTGGTCATGTTGATGTGCGTACTTCTCTGCTATCTCGTTTCCAGCGGCGTGGTTTTTTATCTTAAACCACAGGATGGGATTTTTACGTTACCGGGAGATGAAAATATCAATGACAAGATACGAGAGGTGTGTGTTCAGTGGCTCTACGCGTACAGTAATATAATTCTCACCTCAAGTGCCTGGATACTGGAGACGAGTTCCCATTTTCGCAAGCACATGAAGAATCAGCAGTTATGCTGTCTTTTGGAGAGACATTGCTATGTTTACTCGATTCATTAGTTGAACCAGTGGTACCAATCTCTTTGCACCCACAATGTGCTAAAGTGACAAATCGTGATGAAGCATTCGAGGTAAATATCTGATCTTCGCTGAGTCCGCCACATCTAGTGAAAATTGGCTCGATAGCTTCTAGACGCCTTTCCTCCTGTCTCAGTCAACGTGAGTGTATTTCTTCGACTGACATCGTTATGACCTTATCTTGTGGCATAGGTCTGGATATCTGTGACGGCTTTATTACATTTTCTTTGCCAGTCGGAAGGTCAGTCTCTCGAGAAGGCAGAAAGGATAGGTAGAAAGTCTTTTCCCTTCCTGAGCAGATAAGACTTACTCTCTGCAGCAACAATATTCACTCCGGTCCTCCTTCGAGATGAACTGGACTCAGAGCTTCCGCCCGTTTCTTTAATAGGAAAGCGAAAGTTCTTGTTGTATTTCATCACGTTGGTAAAATGAAAGTGGTTCGTAACCGAAATAGAATATCACGAGATTGAAGAATCGAGGCAATAATCAACTGCCAAATGGATAACTGTCCATTCAGAAAGAGTTCGGATCTATGCTTTGAGTAGTTCTGTCAATACATCCATGTGCCATCGACAAATGGATAGCGTTCACTGCCCAGCCATCGTGACAACTGAACGTGAAGGTCAGGATCTCCTCCGATAAACTATTCAAATAGTGCTATGGTTTCTATGTGGTACATACAAAATTTATTCCTCTTACATTTCCCTTCCCTCCCAACACGCGTCTAAGCGAACATTTTCTTGAAAGCCTTCTTTTCCTTCTCGCGCTTCTCCTTCTTGCGTTGCCTGACCTTCGCAAGTTCGCCGGCGATGGCGCCGTCCTCAGGCACAAGCTTGCTAGCTTCTACAAGGTCTTTCTCAGCTTCATCTTCATCCTTCTGGATGACCTTGGCAAGGGCCCTGCGGTACAAGGCCTTCGCTATAATGCGGAGCAGGTTCAGATATGTGTGCTTAGTATGTCGTAGATACGATGTACCTTTGTCTGCCGTGCTCAGCTCTAGCCTGTCAAGAGCTCGGGTAGTGCATTTGATGGCGATTTCTGCATTCTGGGACGAAGTGGGCTGAGACCGAATCGCAGCAAGGGCAGAGTTGAGGAGAAGAGGCGCGAGCAAAGCGTCATACGAGTCCCTCATCTCTGGAGGGGTATCCTCAGGGAGGATAGGGTGGACATCCAGATAACGGATGGATTCTGAATAGTAAGCAAACAAGTTGATCCACGTTCAATTCAATGGGACAAAAAAGACTGGGATGGGACACACTTTGGTATTTGGAGAGAGCCTCCTCAATTTTGCCTTCCTTGAAGAGCTTGTTCCCGATTTCGCGTATCGCTTTTGCGATATCAAGAGCGATATCAGGCTTCTGCACGTCTCTATCTTCGTCATCGGGATAATCCTCGTATACGTCGCCGTCAGTGACCGTAGACTCGGCAAGCGAGGAGTCATCCGGAGAAAGGACTCCAGAGTCGGCGATGACAATTGGTGAAGTCGGAGCATCTCCGCTCGAGGTAGGGTAATTCTCGATTTGACGTACTGGAGGTTGATTCAGGTTGGCTCGTGAAGAGACGATATATGACTGAGACGCACCAATGGATTTTCCTTTAATGACTTCTCCAAATACTACATGTTTACCGTCTAGGTGTGGTGTTTTGGCCACGGTGATAAAAAATTGAGAACCATTAGTGTTTGGACCCGCATTGGCCTAAAGAGAGTTATCAGGACGGTAGAACAAGGATATCAAGAACTAAAGAATACCATGGAAAGCAAAAAAGGTTTGGTATGATTGACCAGGAATGCTTCATCTTCGAACTTTTCACCGTAGATAGACTCGCCTCCAGTACCTGTAAAGATGATGATTCATGAACATAAGAGTCTTGAACAGAGTCCAAGAGGTAAATCTACCATTTCCAGCCGTGAAGTCGCCACCTTGGCACATGAATCTGGCAGCGAATATGTTCGTTTCCAATGGGTGATTGAAATACTACAACGACTGCTTACCCTTTGATCACGCGATGAAATCCGGAACCCTTGTAATGCAAGGGTTTCCCGGATGACCCAACTCCTTTTTCACCAGTGCATAGAGCTCCTGAGTGAGTAATCTGAATTAATGACATGCCATAGAAGAAAGTACGAGATACTTGCGGAAGTTCTCAGCAGTTTTTGGAACGAGATCGGTGAATAGTGAGAAGACAATCCGGCCTATGGGTTTGTCACCGATAGTGATGTCGAAGAAGACAATAGGACGATCAGCTGCAGACATTTCAGCCCGTCAGTGGAGTTCGGAATGAGTTGCAATTGCGATTGAGGATGTACGTCAATTTGAATAAATCTGCTTATGTTCTCGAAGGTACTAGAATGCACCCCTTGATGTCCGATGTTTGCGATCCGGCAGGACCCCGGCCAAATAATGCAGGGTCAGAGAAATACCTTTGAAATGCTTCCAATTCGTTCACAGAATCCGATAACAAAGTCGAGATGATCATACGTATGCATTGAAAGTGGAAGTCTAGCCGCCTATCTTGTGGCGGAAAACTTCGGTGCGTGTTGATCCATACTGATCAACTCTTTTTTGTGTCAAGTTCGTGACCTTCTGTTCCTGGTGATGTAAGTTCATCCCAAGTTGATCCTACCTTCGTCACTCATTGACTCTTTCATTTGAGAGTTCGCTCCTCTTCAGCCGTGGTGTCAGTGAATAGTTGGTGGCTGAACGGTCCACTGTACTTAGGTACCTTGGCAATTCACGCATATAAGAGCATCCTACATGGCTATCGTTCTCGTAAATCCTGTCAAAAAAAACCTCCAAGCGATCATATGTCAGCCAAAGTGGCAGTCTAGTACCCAATCACCATCGATCTCTGTTCCTTGGTATCTTCTAAGAATTCTCTGTGATGACATGTCAAATGCACGCGACAATTTGCTCTACTTATATAAACGGCACCCTGTCGTCGATCACAATTCTGATCTCCCACCTTCAGGACAACCGCGCTCTGGGGACATGTCTGCTCCCCATCCTCTCATTTCATTAGATAGTAAACTTGGAGCTAGTTTCATAGGCAATGTAGTTGCTGGAATGTATGTTGTGTTTTATTTTTCAGAAATTTGCTTTCATCGCAGGTTCCGTGTCTAGCTTCTATGGCATCACTTGTGTCCAGTCCTATATCTACTTTAGACATAGCGACCAAGACAGGCGGTGGTTCAAGGCACTTGTGTGTGATGCACTCTCACGACATCTTGGATTTTGTTAACCTTGATCCCAGATATTCATTCTTTGGTGAGCACAGTTTCATTGGGGTCCACATGACTCTCCTGCACAACGAAACAGTATCTTAGATACGTTGCACCTGGCACTCATTACTCATACCCTCTACCATTATACGATTTCCAACTTTGGAAACTACTTGGCGCTCGCCTTCCCCACCTGGTAAAGACAATGTTCACTTCAGCCTTCATTCGTTCTGATAGTCATCCCATTCAGGAGCTTGATAGTATGTTCAACTCTTCTGTAGATGTTCAATGATGACTAAGGATTTATTGACGTAGGCTCAGACCTACGTCACAGTAAGCGACAAATCATGGACAAATGATATCGAGGCTCAACCAATATGCAGTCTATCAGTGATCTAATTATCAGGTGGTATGTTGCATGATCTCATTTCGCATTGATTTCGCCACGATTTTACATTAGTATTTTCGGACGCCGCGTCTGGCTGAGTGCGTGAACCAACGTTGGGTACACTTTCCCTTTTAAGAGATCATGCAGTTGGCAGAAATCACCCTATCGCCATTTGTATCGTACGCCTTCCCATCCATTTACCTCCGTAGTTGGTTGACCCAAAGTAGGCTTCCATGTCGCTCCTGACATTTGGTACGATATCTTATCTTGACTAGCACAATTTCCTTGATTGTGTGAACCGCTAGTGTCCGCGTTTGGTGAGTATTGCGGTTATTTTCCTCTTTGAACTTCAATCACACTGAGTTCATCACGTAGTATTTGCTTCACTTGTGCATGTGTTGCTTCTTTTTGGAAGGACGATACGTTGGGACTAATCCGTTTATGAATTACAGAATCGAGGGCAAGACATTTGCACATATCTCGAAAATTTCTGTAGGTTCCGTGAAACCAGACGCTGATCCTACCAATTGTTCTTTACCTTCTAGTATTTGCTTTACACGTCCTTGGGCAGTGGTGTGGCAGCTGATATGTTTATTGCGGCCTCGCTTTGTGTGAATTTGTGGAGACTTCGCTCTGGATTTAAGAAGTACATATCCACCATTTCTTTGTCCCTGAAATGAACTCATTCGCTATCGTAGAAGTGACACGCTTATCCGAACACTCATAATGTACGCCATCAACACAAGTGGGTGATATTCAACCCCTGGAATATTAGTGACGCTAATGTCATTGTCACTCAGGTCTTCTAACAACGTAGGTCACGACATAATCTCATTCACAAGATCAACCTCGCTCATGTTCCACTAGCGTTTGTTCGTTGGCTTGTCTCATCACATATGCCATCTGGCCCAATGATTTCACGTTCATGGCGATCTACTTTGTGCTCAGCAAACGTAATATTGATTCCCTCTCAACCTGAATGTCATCTGACTTGTTTCACGGGTCAAGTGTTCCTCAACAGTCTGCTTGCAACGCTAAATACCAGGGAAATACTATCCGAGAAATTCAGCGGTCTCTCGCGTATTTCTGTCTCGGCTGACACTCTCACTGTTGACTCGCCAACGAAGG
>JAGDQM010025278.1:0-45112 GCA_017580835.1 Termitomyces bulborhizus | reverse complement strand
ACGAAGATACAAGGGCAGAAGGAATCAAAAAAGGGGCTGAGTCGGATAATAAATGGAGTATTGGACAATCGAACGTCGGACGGATGAATGCAGGGGAACGAAGGGGAGAAGAAAGGAAAGATGTCAATAAACATAAACGGAGAAAGGCGCAGCGGAATAAAACAAGGTTCAGACTGACGCTGGTCGAAGCTGTGAAACGACGGAACAAGTATGGAATAAGGTTGAGATTCGAGAATGGACTGGATTACTTATGCGATTGGAAGGCCTTAGAAGCCGATCGAGAGAACCCTGAGTAGAGGTATATAAAGGGCCCTTTAGTCGCCAAAAAAAAGTTTCTCGCTGAGGATCCTCGGACTATTCTCTGAGTCGTTTTCGACGCTCTCATGAAGAATCGGTATCAATTTTGCACTCTCACCCGTAGAAGTCGGTAACCCGTATTGATTTAGACACGTGTGGGGGTGGAAGTTTGCCTCCGTGATCCCATCAGTTCACACGCTTGTTGTCTGGATTCCATCGTTCCGGTGCTCTCTCTTTCAGTCGATTCCAGGCTATAATCGCCCTAATGCCTATCTGATGGTATCTGGTGTTGACTCAAAGCATAGCACTTTTCGTGTGTACTCTACAAGGGGCTTGGACTGACTCATCCTCGCGTCTCTGATCCTCGCCACCTCGGATTCTTGCGCGCTGATTTTTGCTTGACGCGTACACTGAGATTTCGACTCGTCACTATCATTCCGCATACTTTTGTACTTTCACACAGAGGGGTCTCGCGCCATGCCGATTACTTCGCACGAGGCACCCCAACTCTTGTCAGGCTATGATAATCCATAGCCATCCTCATTCCATGGATTTCGCCTGTAATACTTCCGTTTGTGGTTCAGTTTGATTCAAAAATACTCAACAGATGCGATGAGCAAACAATAACAATACTCCACAGATTTCAAAGTGTTGTCAACGTCAGGCGTCATCCAAACGTCGCCGAAGCAGTTTCCTCGCCGCCGTCGGTTGTCGCCTACGAGTATCTTTTCATTGAGTATCGAGTATCCTGGAACCTGGCTAGCAAAAGGACGTCCGGACCGAATCTGGGCTTCTTTGATTCTATCAGCATACCTTCGACCGACGACCTGCTCAACAAGCATATTTATATTTATAGAAGACACGGAAAGGAATCACCTACTAGTTCTTTGTACTTGATGTCTACTTCATCGTATGACACTCTATAACTAACGTTCTTTCGGTTTCCAATCGTCAGCACCAGTGCGAAGGACTCCAGATATTGCAATAAAGCCAAGTTACGCTAGATCTTTCAATCGCTTCCATTCCCTGGTACGAAGACGTAGCAGTGGGAACAGGTGCTCCGGTCGAAAAAGTTAGTCCTCTTGGCTACCATGTCGACTCTGTTACAGTCATCTTACTGGTATATGTTCTCATGATATTGTACTGTATTCACATTCAATCTTATTCCCAGAACATCAGCACAATGATTGGGACCGGGGTATTCTCAACGCGTATGTCTTGTTGGACTAGGAAAAAAAAAGACCCAGTGGCTTAGATTTCGTACAGCTGGTTCCATTATGAATTCAGTGGGCTCCGTTGGTTTGAGTTTGATTTACTGGATTATTGGGTATGGGTTGGCAGGAGGTACTCTTGAAGCATACTTACCTGTTTTCAGTTTGACTGACTATTCCCGCCTCTGTAGCCTCTCTTGCAGTCTATCTCGAGTATGCTTCTTATTTCCCTCACCGTTCTGGTGCCGAAGTCGCCTACCTAGAGAAGGCATCTATTCTAAATTCTAGCATCTATTCTATGCTCACGTGCACCGGTGATAGGCGTATCCTAAGCCCAGGTTTCTAATACCGACTGTTTTCGCTGTACAATCGGTGATTCTATCTCTGTCTAGCAGTAATGCCATTGGTTGGATTACTTCTTCCGACTGACGTCCTAATCATCCTGATTCAGTCCTGTAGTTCTCGCACAGTATCTCCTTGTTTCAGTAGGCGCTGAGACGTCTACATGGAATGTTCGTGGGTTAGCCATCGGAGCAATGACGGTGATTATCCTGAGTAAGCACGAATCTGTCGGGTGTTCACCTGGCCTAACATCAATTCACTTATCATGGTTAGTCTGCGTTTGGAACACTAAGTGGTCATTACGTCTCTCCAATGCCCTTGGTATCATCAAAATCATCACTCTTATATTGTATGCTATAGAAGCTGCGTCCACATATAGGTTCACAAAATCATTTTTAGCATTGTGATCACGGGCTTGGTCGTTCTTGGAGGGCATTCACGAGTGAAAGACCCTCATGCCAATTTCAGGAATCCGTTCGTTGGTACAAGTTCCAATGGCAATGGTCTGGCCACTGCACTAGTCAAAGTCAATTTTGCCTACGCTGGCTTCGAGGCATGTATTCATCTGTGTTTATCCCCTTCTCCCTAATATCATCGCTGCAAAGAACGCTTTTAATGTCCTACGCGAAGTCCGGGTAAGCCGATAACCGCTTGTCATTGTGAGTCGCATCTTACTTTAGTCTGGTCTCCAGGACCCCGTTCGGACCATGAAGCGATATGCCCCTTTATCCTTGACCATTGTATTTGTGCTGTACTTTTTTGTCAACATCGCCTACTTCGCTGCCAGTGAGCCTCGTGGCTGATTTCTTTTCTCAGCGACTTGATAATGTCTGTCATCAGTCCCCAAAGAACAGATTCGCAGCTCAAAAGAGCTCACAGCCAGCCTCTTCTTTACTGCAGTCTTTGGGAATTTTAAATCAGTGAAGGCACTGAGTGCTTTGATCGCTGTCAGTAGTTTTGGGAACATCTTGAGTTCCCTCATAGGATCGTCCAGAATCATTCGAGAATGCGGGAGACAAGGTGTCCTGCCACATCCAAAGTTTTGGTCCTCGACAAGACCTTTCAACACTCCTCTCGGACCTTACCTTCTACAGTGGCTCCTTACCGTCATCCTCATTTTTGCACCTCCCGCAGGAGATGCTTTCGTTTTCAGTTGTGTCACCTTTGTTTCAAAAATAGACATGGTAACTTATCATTTTCTTTGCGACAGTTGTCGATCTGCAGTCATATCCAGCAAACGTATTCCGTTTCCTTTTGACAACAGGTCTCTTTCTCGTTAGAAGACGTCGCGCAAATATTGGTGCACCAAAAACAGAATTCCGCGCTTGGACAGTTGTCCTCGTATTCGCCATTTCTGTCAATATTTACCTCCTTGTCCTCCCCTGGGTCCCACCAGTAGGTGGTATCTACAGCGGCGATGTGAGCTTCTTCTACGCGACATATTGCCTTGCGGGTATCGGCATGTACGTGCTACTCTCCATTCCGATATAATGTCTAAAATGTTCGTAGCCTTGTAATCTCAGGCATTGTGTATTCTCTTCATATTCACATCTTACCCAAACTCGGGGGCTATGAAATCCGCCAATTTATCGAGAAGCTCGAGGAAGGGGTTATCATCAACAGGCTAGTAAGAGTTCCCGATGCTGAATTAGAGAGATGGGATGCGACGCATGACGAGCACGGCGAACCAATTGAACAACGGCCCGGCGCCTCTTCACAACTGAATCAATGTACAGTTTAAACTTCATCTAACATGTATCTCCACAAGATGTTCTGAAATTCGGCTCAATCATCACATTCTTGTTCAACATGGACTTAGTTGGAATTTTGTAGTCAAGAAACACAAGACATGGGCGCCAACATTACAGTTCCATCCGGTTGATGGTCACCATTAAGCTTGGTTGAGCCCCCTGTGTCGAGTTGATTCAAGTTGTCCTTGATTCATTTGAGTTGCCCGAGTTGGCAATGAAGCGACAACACCTTGGATATATATGCAGTACCCGGAACATGCAGCTATTCATTTACAAGATTAAATACAGGTCAAGCAAACATCCCAAAGGGCTTCATAGTCGTACCAGGAGAAATTAAGTGTCAATAGGACACGTCAAGTAGTACGTGTTAATCAAAGCAACTTGACGGTTTATTTTTCATGAATCTATGTGTTCACCTCCGCCTTTGAACATATATATTGATCAAGCATTCATATTTGTACAGATCTCCAGGTGGGGTGACGATCATGTTATAATTATTTGGTCCCTACAGTACTTAATCATGCGCCCTCAACCACTTGACGGCATCGAAGAAAGCACCTTCTTTGGCTGCCTTTGCCACAGGATCCGACTAGACCATGTGTGACATCAGTGAATCGCCATATTATGCAGAATATTTGAGAGCTTGCTCACGAGGTTGGCGCGCACAGCGAATCCATGCCCGACGCCAGCGAAGAACGTACGATTGTAGCCCGGGGGATACCTTCCAAATCCGAGAATGTCGTCTGCGACGGCCTGTAGGGCCGGAGTCAGCGCTGTATCTAGCTCAGCCCTATCCAAATGTTCAACAAGCAATCTCATACATGAAAGTTGTTTACGTTTACGCACGTATTGAATTGAATTGGGACATCTGAATCATTTCGCAAAATGAAGAAGTCGTCTGGAACGGTAAGCATTGATGGATGAGCCATAGTTCCGACTTTGATTCTGTTTTGTTGCGAAAGACGAGTGGTATACAGACCTTCAAATCCGTCCTCAGTCACTGAACCCGATAGTTCACAGATAGTGACAAAAATCCTTACCTCCGAAACAATATCCGGTCGCCACAAACTCCGTGAAACCCTGCTTCTGGAGTCCTTCGATGGCGGCCAGAAGTGTAGGCATCGTTTGCGCCTCGCCGTGATTTACAGCCCATGCCGTAATATTGAACTTTGTGGCGGTAAGCAGAGCCCACAGGATAATGTTGCAATCATGATGACTCACACTTGGGTCATCAGCAGGAACTGGATCTCCGTTCAAATAATCGGGTATGAAAGTGTCAAAGCCGTTTGACGCAAAATCGTCAGCCATCAACTGGTGGACCTTTTAGGAACAGAGTGCAAGAGGAATATGGTTTTATGAACCTTGCTGTTGACCAGAGGTAGGCCGAAGATATCTTTTATACATGTTAGGTGTCAAAACAAGAGTTCAGGTGGACTTGATTTACCCGTCAAAAATAAAAGTGCCCGTTTCGGGTTTGCTGCAGAGTCAGCTCTGGAGACATAAGTATCCACTCCATTAATTGTTTGTATGACACCTAGCATTTTGAGACCAACTGAGAAAGCCATGAAACGGAAGGTCAGCAAGGACGGCCCCACCTTTGGGAGTCCCTTCAAACGTGACTCCTTTGATACAATCATCGGTCAGTGGAATAACACCACTTAACACACTGGGAACGAGAAAAGCAAGGGATAAGATAGCAATACGGAGGGTCATGTCAGGGCCCGCGTTATACAGATAAGTTTGAGGTTGACTTGATTTTATACTCGCCGTCTGTTATTGCGTAATGGAAGACCGTGTGACTTATATGCGAGACGTGGCTTGTGTCGCAGGATGTTGTGAAATGGATCTTCTAATTCTGGGTGGGAGACTGCCAAAAACTACCGTCTTTCCCGAATATCATTGGGAGAAGCAAGGACGTCGCACTTTGATTTCCTCTTGAGGGTATAAATATGTGACATGTTGCGGGAGAACGGACTACTGCAAGGTCCTAAGACCAGCAACGTGTCATTTTGAACTGTTGGTGAGAAAGACGGCATACTTCACTGCACGAAATAGAACAGCCCATCATCAGAATTAAAAGATGCCAAGACCAGGTCACGATCTATCGGATACTATGATGAGATCTAAATGTCTACCAGATTTAGAGTCGGAGTCGGATTCTGATAGGTCGAGGCTTGTGTTGGGAGACCATTCCACTCAGTCGCGCGGCTTGGTCGAATGTCTCCCAACAGCTTGTCTCATAAAGGGGCCGGTTACCAATCAACGGTCTGGACCTATCGGGAATCCGCAATATAAGTCTGGGTGGGCGTCAAGTCAAATTTTGTGCTCATCATGTTTTCGTATGCACGAGTCAACTTACTCCCAGGGCAGATAACACCGTAGTACCGCGATCTACATATCCGAGTCTATCCTTGAGCTAATGGCTTCTATATAGGCAACCTATTCAAAAGGTGTCTGATCCTAAGAGTCTCTCACGCGAACGAAGCACACAGAAAAATTACTATACTTGTCGAAAAACAAGAGTTTGACGAATGTTTGTGTGTGGAACATCATCACTAATAGTTTTCGATGAGACCTTACAAGATGTCAGTAGAACAGCACATGGGTGGGCTCATCTATAAATTGATCTTGGAGTCACCCCAGGACGGGTAATTCCGAGTCGGAGTGCTACAACATTGAGCTCAGGGAGGCCCATGAATGAGATGGAAAGTTCTACGATCTCAATGATGCTACCAACAAGATATGCCACAGCACCTTGGGAGTGAACAATTTATGCCAACGAAGGCGAAGTCAATTGTACTTGGCATCGAACTCGGCGTTGGGTTAATAGCAATTAAAGATAGCCTCCGAACAACTTCAACTGACCGCCTTATTGTTCCACCTTGACTCTTCTGAACAAGATTGACACCTGAGGCTCGCAGACCTAATAGGTGGTCGACTCACAAACGATCTGTCTCCGAACCAAACCAAAAAGAAATCAGTGAGATCTGCAGAGTCATGCAGTACGACGTGGTGTGACAGGGATATGATTGTAGTTTTGCTTCACGGTTGTTTTTGCTGATCGGAAGGTGGACTACGACCTTCTTGTCCATACAGCAATTTCTTCCCCCACTCTTGCACTCGCCGATCCCAATTTGCAGCACCCGTGAAGATGCATTGAACCTCCTGATTCCATTTGGCTTTGAGCAAAGACGCGAATGGATGGTGTGTGATACGGGCAGCAGCTGGGGGTGGTGCTTGAACGAGACTAGGTGTCTCCACGAGACGAATGCTGAGGGCGTGTAGGCTGCCAGACAGCTTCAGAAAGACTCATTTCGAGACCAATCGACTCACTCGCTGCGGTGTTGTTCTGTGCTATGGCAACAATGAGTGACGAATGGAAAGTAACATGCGACGAACCGGGTGGATATCAGGTTGGAGAAGCCATAGTACACCTAGATGCTCCAACGTCAAGCTTCACAAACTACTTGCAATAAACTACACTTACCCCTCCAGCTACTAGTGCGCCTGATATCGGCCCGATGAGCATCGACATAATTGTAGTGGCGAGGGGATTGACGTGGGAATATTGTGTTCAGAAATCCCTCACAAAAAACATTGACAAAGTACACTTTCCCCACATGTCTATCAAACAGCTGACCGAGAACGATAATTTGCGCTCTTCCGGATCTTATGTTCCGACGTTCGATTTACCAAACTGATATAGAATGGTTCCGATGTCTATAATTTCTGACGGTGTGCGACGAACTCCACCATATGTAAACTCATGCCTAATGGCTTACATGTGCTCATGATGGTTGACCTTTTTCTGACATATAGGGATCACGCCTCTATCTGCCAGCCCCCATCGTGATGAGGCACCTTCTCTTCATTACGACGGCTTTCATCTTGTCTGTATGTTTTGTCACCGCCAACGATTTCGCAGGAGCCAATTCTTATTTCCTGTACACTCTTTCTGTACGTCTTCTTACACACGTAGGCTAATCTTCTAACTAAATCAGGCGGCTGACCGCGCCGCCGTTCTCGATGCAATGCAGAGTGCCGATATGAAATGTTCGATATAGCTTGATTTGATAATTCAGCCAGTGACGTGAAAATACGATCAGTGTTGCGTGTCTTTATCACACGAGTGGCAGCTAGCGCGAAAGGTTCTAGTGCACAAGCCGTCAATGACCTTGAGACAGTTACTGGTAAGGCTATCCATCGTAGAAAATATTTATCTCTTTCCCTTTCACTAGTTGGTTCCTATGATGATACAATTCTCACACAAATCGACGTCCTGGCATCTGAAGCTCATTCTCGAGGTACATCATTTTAATGAACCGTATACGATGACTTTGATGTATTCAAAATCATAGATATAAAGCTGATCATAGCTATGCACGACCGGTAAATGAATCTCTAGCCTTTCAAAAATTTTGTCTGATAAGTGCTTCTAGGTATGCTCTGGGATGCTGGGATACTGATGCATACGTGGCGAAATATGACCTCCCAGTCACTGGATGCGTGAATGGTGTTCCAGATTCGTCTGTGTTCTACACCAACACCAATGCAATTGCTGATGTTATTTTGTTTTCAATTCTGATTTTCAAATTGACCCATCTACCATACAGTTCGACAACCGTTTGAGACATATCTTGAACTTTCAATCTCCCGTATTTGGTGTCCCTTGGAATAAACTGTCAGGCATGTCCTTCCGGGGGTTCTGTATCGGCTCTTTTATATGACATCTTAGATGCTATTTTCTCATTCGAGATCGAAAATGAAGGTACGTCGAGGGCGTGTTATCATTCAGATCCAAGTCTTACATCGATCAAATGAAAGCCATGGGCCACATGGATCAAGTAGCTCCTGAATGGTGGTAATACATACGTTCACCTTGCTTAATGGTGCCTTTATGCTGTTTCGTAATAGGTGTGATCGAGCGAGAACCATTCGTTCTGTTCTTGGAAACACCGGAATCCAAGTATCTACAGGGGGAGGAACCGATTTACCGACATCTACACAATCTCAATTTTTTAGGTAAAGTGATTACGTTTATTCCAGGCTCCTCCTGACTGGTTAAATACACATCTCAGTTGTCCCGACATCCAGATCGTGGCAGTCCATGATTACAATCTCGACCCAACTTATGTAGCAACCAACATTGATGCAGTCAAGGGAGTATCTCTTAATTCGGGAAAGCGCCTTGTGTATGAAGAATTTGGTGCTTTGGGAGGTACTAAACAGAGCCAGATACAGGCAGTCACAGATACTCTGATATCTGTATGTCTCGTAGATAGGTACCTTGCTGATTTCACTGACAATTTACCATATACTTTCAGACAGGAGTGCCATGGATGTACTGGGAGGTTAGTCTGGAGTTGTACACTTTTGGTATTCTAATAATCTATTTTTCAAGCTGACTAAGCCAGGGATGGGGGCATCAAATTATGAGGTGAAAATGGGGACCATGCTCAAATTTTTTATGACATTTACTCACCAGCCTCTCTATGGTAGGTATGGAGAGATGAACCATCTTGGAGTATTCTTCAGTCCCAGTCAAAAGTCACAAGACAGCATGTTGGTGAATATTCTTGGCCAGAAATTGATGGCAATGCTTGAATACTAGATGTATGGAATGGCCTGGCATTATACTTTTTGTAACAATCAGAATGCTTTTTGATAGTCAAACTAAAACTAGCTTCAAATAACCTTTTGTTCTGGTATTTTAATTATAATACAATTTAAGACACTAGACACTAGTACAATATTTTTAATTATTACAGGCTATATTTGGTTGAGTATTCTCAGTGACTTTTTGCTGATGCCCTCTAGGAACTATGATTAGATTTAATTGGAACCTTATCAAGCAGCCCTTTAGTGGGCTAATCAAGAGAATTTGGTATTGTATAAGGACAAAGAGTCAAGGGTGCCTATATATTAAGGATATTAATATATCAAGGGTGTTAATATATCAAGGGTGTTAATATATCAAGGGTGTTAATATTCAAAGAAGGATCCCTTATAGTAGAGCTACTGTCCTATGTTAGATGATGGTAGACTTCACCACAAGTGTAACAATCCTCAATAACTGGTATTATTTAATCTATACATATTCAAATATATACACATACACACACACATCTATATATATACCTACTACCAGTACAATCTACTCTTAGTCAGGCACATGATGACTGAGGGCAAGTAACATTATATTTATAGAAGTTCAGAGTACTTATGTTCTAATAGGTTGATATGAGTTAGGTTTAGAGTACTTACTTGTTGAACATCTTTAGACATGTGAGTGGAGTAGAAAAAATGTTGAAACATAATACTAGACTGAATTAAGGCAGTATATAAGTTAGGATAACTCATCTTTAGGAACAAAACCAACTAATATGGCATATAAAACTAACCATGTGGTATATAAAACTAACTAATGTGGCATATAAAACTAACTAATGTGGCATATAAAACTAACTAATATGGCATATAAAACCAACTAATGTGACATGTAAAACTAACTAATGTGACATGTAAAACCAACTAATGTGACAGTGGATGTGGCACAGAGCAGGAGACTTGTAGTATGTTACTTACTTTTAAATAATGTCTGTATCTAGCATAGTATATGCCTCATATTCTGCTGCATACAATAGTATGTACACTCTTAGATATCAGGGGCAGCATATTATTAGAAGACTTGGAGGGCTTCTAGAGTCTTATCTGGTCAAGCAAAGGTGCTAACATTAGGGAAATATAGGTCATATGCTTTAAGTCAGAGATTAAAAATTACTATCAACATAGATAGACAAGGTCTGCACATAGATTGCCTTACAAGACACCTAGTATTCTAACATTAGAGACAAAAGGCTTTAATTTGAGCTCTCCTTGTAAAGTATGCCCTAGAACCTAATGATACAAGGTGTTAAAAGTAACAGAGTTCAGATGATGGCATTGATTGAGATATATCAAAGGTAGAAACATTCTAGAGCTGTTGAAGTTATACAAAGCTTATGTCAAACTGCCTTGTCAACATAGAAATGTTAAAAGAGTCTTTATTAGGATAAAAGAAAAACTTTTAGAAGGCAATGTATAAAATAAAATTCTGCCTCTAATCTCTGACAAGTACTACATAAGCATTTTGTAGCAATTGAAAGTATACAGCAAGTCAGTAGTCTTCATAGGAGGGATGTTCAGAACAGGCATAACATGATGAATGATTTCCTTGAACAAAGCAGTTCTTAATTATGAAGCAAATAGAGCTTTTTACTCCCTTTTAAGGTTGTCTTAATAGCTATATGCCATCCCTAGAAAGCAATGTTACCCTAGATAAAGCAGTGATTCTGTAAAGTGTTGAAAGTAGTATCAAGTTATTGCTATATCCAGGTTCTAGACCTTTATGACTTGCACATAGAAATTTACTTTTGTAAATTTTTGCATTGAGTAAATGGACATTTCAGCTGTATAATCTTCTTCTTCTAATTAATAGTAGAACTCTTCCTTAAGAACCACAATTGTACTGTTAGAAAATCAGACAGAGAATCTAGCAAAAGAATCAGAGCACATAGTGTTACAAGTTCTGAGAAGAGTATAGCTACTACAGAATATTTCTATCAGTTAATATAATAAGATTTAAAGTTTGACTAGCTTATTCTGAGCATTATGTAAACTTGTCTATCTCTAATACTTGGTCTGAAGCAAAACAAGGATGCTTTCTGTGAATCTTAAAAGCAGAATTTTTTCTTTGTCAGATAGAATTACAAGACTACAGTGGCTCAAAAAACTGTCCCAATATTTCATACTTTTTGAAAGATGACATTGGTACAGGGGATAGGAAGTACTTAAAATCCTGATCAAATCATGTAAAATACTATGGCATTCTAGCTACAAAATGAGTCTAAGCTTATATAATTAAGATCAAAACTGATGGAGCAATAGCCATTTTAAAATATTCACTCATTAGGACAGTTTTTTGATCTCTAATTTTAGTATCTAGTACTTTGTATGTCCTCCATTTGGCTTGATAACTGCTTAAATTCTTCTAGACATGCTTTTTATTAGTCTTTAGCATACCTCTGGTGGTATTTCATCCCACTCCTTTGCAACCCTCTTCTATAATTCATGCACACTATAAGGAGGTGTTTTATACTGCCTAAGTTGCTCCTTAAGATACTCTCAGAGATATTCAATAGGGTTGAGATCAAGGGATTGGGCTGGCCACTAAAGAACATCAAAGTTGTTGTCCTCAAACTACTTATCAGCCCTCTTAGAGTTGTGTTTGGGGTCATTATCTTGTTAAAAGTAGCGGGCACTCTCCTCTATCTCCAACTTCTTAAAGCTCTCCTTTGCTCCATCATCCAAAATTTCACAGTACTGCTCTGCATTCATGCTCTCCATCACCTTCACAAGCTTTCCTACTCCATTCCAACCCATACAGCCCTATACCATAAGATTATTCTCTTCTCCATGCTTCACAGTAAATGTAGTCATTTAGTCTGAAATGCCTTCTCCTCATAGCTTCCACATATACTGCTTCCCATCTGACCCAATTCTGTTAATCTTTGTCTCATCTGTCTACAACACCCTTTTCTAGTCTTTTCTAGTCTAGTTCTAATGCTCCTGAGGCCATTTAAGCTATAGTTGTCAATGTCTAGCTTTGAGCATAAGAACTTTTCTCTTGGTAGCAGAACAATACTCCTTCTTTAACACATTCCAGACAGTCTGGGGAGAAACAGGGTTGGAAATGATGTTGATAAAATTGGTGGCCTGAACAGCTGTATCAAGTCCCAGTTAAGATTTGTTAAACAATAGTCTCTTTATCATGTGGAGTAAGCTTAGCAGAATGGTCTCCAAGATAGTTTTCCTTGTCCATCTCCAACTCTCTACCAATCCTCCCAATATTAGACTTTCCTAGACCAGTTTGAGCCCCAATTTGATGCAGAGAATACTCTTGAGCGAGAAAAGAAGCAACAGTAGAGAGTTGTGTAGGAGGAATGGGTTTCATGATGGTGGTTGAAGGTTAAGATGTGGACCAACCAACTTGAACCACTTCCAAATATATCTAAACATAGTCACATGACTCTGTATGTATTCCCACATGCAACTTACTCCTTTTTTCTGACTAAAACAGAAATAAACCTGAAAAATTAGAGATGCTCAAAAAACTGTCCCAATGAGTGAATATTTTAAAATAGCCATTGCTCTATCAATTTTGATTTTAATTACATAAGTATAAATTCATTTTGTAGCTACAATGCCATAGTATTTTACATGATTTAATCAGGACTTTAGGTACTTCCAATCCTCTATGCCAATGTTATCTTTCTAAAAGTATATAATATTGGGACAGTTTTCTGAGCCACTGTATATCTATCCACTCAAGGAAGTTGAGAAAATGTACTCTGGTAATACTCAATAGGGTGTTATGTATATAGATATTGATGAGCCTCAATTCACTCTGTTCATGGAAAGTGACACTTTTAACGACACATTCATAGTAGCACACACATATCTATCATCAAATTTAGGGTCATCTTACTTGTGAGAAGCTAGCAATCACATTGACAATTTTCCCAGTGCTCTAGCAACTCTTTGAAACAAATTTATGGTAGAATTACTTGATGTAGGCATAATATTGTTTCTTTTTCTCTATTTTTTTTGGTTCCTATGATTATTCCAGTTTTGACTATATATTGCATTTCTATTTACTTGTACCACTAATTCATTAGATTTCTATTTGTACATGTAAAACATACATACAAATTTGATATGTCTCACTACTTCTATTTTGATTTTGACATTTTATTCTTTGTTTTCAAACATTTTCTCTGTTATTATATACTTACTACCAGTTTTGTCATTACAGCAATCTTACTAGTATATATTCTACATGTACTAGGATAGATCAACATATAGAACAACCCCCCTCCCATCTCATGTCTCTTTGCTATGCTTTAGAGTTCAATTTTGACTGAACAATAAGCTGTGTTTCTCTGCTTTCTTGTCATTGCTATTACCCAGCAACTTTTGCTAATGTCTTTGTATTTCTTAGCAACTTTTGTTAATGTCTTTGTATTTCTTAGCAACTTTTGTTAATATCTTTGTATTTCTTAGCAACTTTTGTTAATGTCTCTTTGCTATGCTTTAGAGTTCAATTTTGACTGAACAATAAGCTGTGTTTCTCTGCTTTCCTGTTATTGCTATTACCCAGCAACTTTTGTTAATGTCTTTGTATTTCTTAGCAACTTTTGTTAATGTCTTTATATTTCTTAGCAACTTTATTAATGTCTTTGTATTTCTTAGCAATCATTTAGGTCATCTCATACTAGCCCCTTTGACTAGTGTCTGGTTCTCTTGTTTCTCCAGGCTAGTGACTATGGTTAGCATCCTAGCATCATTGTCCTA
This sequence comes from Termitomyces bulborhizus, assembly GCA_017580835.1. NCBI lineage: Eukaryota > Fungi > Basidiomycota > Agaricomycetes > Agaricales > Lyophyllaceae > Termitomyces > Termitomyces bulborhizus. The sequence continues at coordinate 31,119 of JAGDQM010025278.1, read as the reverse complement.
GCAACTTTGGCTAGCAACAGTGATTATTATTATTTTCCTTCACTTCTATCATCTCCAAGTTGTCTAGCAACTTAGCACTTGATAACTATCTCATACTGCTTACATACTCACACCATTCACTAAACATTATATTACATTTGCCTTGACTCCTTTTGTTTTTTAGTATCAACTCCTATTCTCTCTTACTACTACCTGACTTTGAAAACCTAGGACACAACTTGACTTTTCTCTCATATCTATACCATCCCAGGTTGACCTTACCTATTAGCTGCTGATTGTCATTAGAGTTTGTCCCTACATGGCAGTATAGCAACAATGTGATAGTAATGGTATTGTCACATGAGAGTCTTAATTCAATTGATAGAACTGGTGTAAGTCCTTAATTAAAAGATACTACCTAAAATAGAGCAGGTAGTCAATTTATATAGGTTTGGTAAATGGTAAAGCTGTTAAGCAATAAAAATAATCATAGGTAAATGTGATAACTGGTTACAGTCCTCACATATGCTCTCTAGATATTGAGAGTAACAAAAAATATCTAAGAGTAGAGTGCTTTTAAGAAAGAAATGCAAACCAGGGGATGAAGTATAATGAAGGTGAAGTTGAATCCATAAATGAATGTATTGAAACTGCTAGATAGTCAGGGTGTTGAACTCAAAATGCAAATTATTAGTTTGATTTAAGATTGTTAAAGGATTTCAAAAGAAAGGGATTATTGTCAAGATCAAGCATCAAAGGCAGACATCTCAATAAACTGATCAACATCCACATCTGCAGTTATGTTGGTGTCTCCTTGACTGAAAACCAAGGTGGCTTTGGCCTTGTGAATATGCTTCTTATAGGTGTTGACAGCACTAGAGGTGCCAGAAAGGTCAAAGCTATTGGGATGGGAGTCATTGTAGCAGTATTTTCCGTTGTTCTTCTCCTTGTGACAAGACTCAGAGCAGACCTAGTAACAAACCACCTCACAATGAGGTCAGAGCAGGGCATTCTTTATACTGGCCCAAGTATCCTGATTGATATCCCCTTTGATATTGATAATGTCAAAGGCATAGAGTTCAGAGTAACAATTGTTGATAGTTGGAAAGATTAAGATAGAAGTAGGAATGGGAAAGCTGTTATGATTGTAGAGCCTAGTCTTGGGATTGCAACAAATAAACTTGCAGGGGTTCTTGTCCTTTAAGACATTGTAGGTAGAAGCAAATAGATTGTATCCCATGGGTTCAGCTATTTCTGCAGTGATGTTACAGCAGTGGATGTTGTTGTTAAATTTGTTGAACTTTAGAAGCTGAGAAGGATGGATTATGAGATAGGGATCATAGGCAGTGAGTTGAACAAACTTGTCAGGGCATGCAGCTAGACAGGAATGATGAAGGTAGTAGTTTTTGGGATAGAAAGACATGTTGAGTGAGAGAGTGGGCAATGGTGGTGTAGAGGAAAGGTATAAAGATACAAACTTCTTAAGTTGACCTAGGAGGGCTAGTCAATGTTGTTCAGTTGGGTTTTCACTATCCTTATATATATTACAATACAATGTTAACCCCAAAAATATTTGAGAGTCATATACTGGAGGCATGCCTATGCCTGGTTTCAATTCAGATATTGCTTCAATACACTGCACATCAAGATAGGAAGGTATGAGATCTAGTTCCTTGACCTGGTTATATGGGAGCCAGGTCTTATCTCCAGCTCACCAGAGTACTTCAAATATTGCATTGTTTTTTGAGCTAGCATAGCTGATTAATTTGTCAGTAGCCCATTCTCCTTCATGCTTAGACTTGGAGTTAGTCACAATCTGCAAGTATAGTTGGCCAGGGAATTGTCTGTTATCATTGGGATGATATATCCTCAGAAGAGACAAATGAAATACATTGTGAATACTCCTTTGTAGCATATGAGCAGGAAGTTGTACTTTGAATAATTGATTATCAAAGTCCTTCAGTAGTAAATAAGGACTCACAAACTTAGGAATCAACTTTTGTGCTAGTCTCTTAGGAAAGGTCATATTCTTTGTTGATACATATATAAATTCTCTTTCTTTGAAAGGTATAATTGACCTTTTTCTATTGGAATTTCTGGTCTGCTTTATCCTTGCAGCTAGTATGCAATCATGTACTGCTATTATAGTAGATTTCAACTGCTGCACAAATACTCAAACCTCTGGATACTCATTTTTATTTGCTGAGTTCCATACTATGGTGCAAGGCAGTTGTCTGTAGTTCAGGAAAAAGGGTGAGTAGACTGTACTTTCTGTCCTTGCTGTATTGATAGCTAATTCTATTGCAGGTAGTTTTGTCACCCAATCTTTTTGAGTTGGGCTTATGCATTGTCTGATAATTTGCATTATAGTTCAGTTTGCTTGCTCTGTCATTCTATCAGTTTTAGAGTGATATGAACTAGATATTTTCAACTGTGTTACTATCAGTTCATGTAGATGAGACTAGAAAATGCTTGTAAAATATAAATCTCTGTTGCTAACTATGGCTTTTGGTAGTTTATGTAATTTATACACTTTGGCAAAGACTAGTTCTGTCACATTCCTTGCTGTATAGTTAGTTCTACTGGGTACAAGATATATCATCCTAGTCAAATGGTCAATCATAACTGTTAGTAAGTTATATGTTGCATTTCTGTCTTTTGACTCTAGTAACGGTCCTACAAAGTCAATTCCAATTACTTCCCAGGGTTAGGTTAGAACTGGCAGTGGATTCAGTTTGCCATATGGTTTGTAGTTCATTGGTTTGCTTCTCATACAAGTGATACATGATTCACAATATGAATGTACATTACTGCTCATATTTTTCCATACATATAATCTTGTAAATAAGTTAGGGTCTTCTAGGTACTAAGGTGTGCCAGCAATAAGTGTGCTTCTGAGATTACAATCTCTCAAATACTCCAACCTGCTACCAATGGAAGGTATACATAATACCTTTGTATTGTTATTGTTTAGGTAAAGCAGCTTGTTTTCTGTCAGCTCAAAGTTTTTGAAGTCTCGAGGGTTCTCTACTATTAGCACCAGTATAGGGTCCTCTGAATATTTGTCTTGTATACATTTTAGTAAGTCTATTAGTTTGTGTACTCCAGCTATCATTTCTGTTAGTGATACTAGATTCTAAGTTTTTATTAGCTGCTGTAGCTTACAAGAATGTTCTGATATTTCTTTTTCTTGTACCTATTCCAGGCTATTATCAGGTTATTTTTGTGCCAAAATTCAGATGGTGAGTTTTTGTTCACCCTTCTTGCCCTCCTTTCATTACTAAGGTCCTTTCAGTACAAAATGTCTTGACACACAAGCTGTAAATTCCTTAGATGTCTCTGAGCACCCAAGTCTCTACTGGTGAGACCACTTTTTGTCTGTATACTCACTTTGGCTTCACACTACCTTTTGCAGGCATCTGTGTCACTAATGTTTGATCCAGTGCATGATTAGGCTCACTTGATGTAATTTGGTCACTATTGCCAATGATAATAATTTTGTCTCCAGTTTTAGTTTTATCATTGGATATATCAGTTTTGACCAACAGATTTTCACTCATGTCTTCTAGACTCACAAGTACTAGCATAGAAATAAGGTGTCCTCCTAGCAAATAATTATTTATTATATCAAAATAGGTGTATTTATCTCAAGCCCTTATAGTACTAGGCTCATCATGTAAGTAGAGTCTAGATAGCATATTTGATAGTATGTTTTCAGCGCCAGATATGTAGACAATCTCAAAATTAAATTCAGATAATTGCTCCGTCTAGCATGCCTATCATCTAGAAAGATTTTTCTGATTCAGCAGATAAACTAGACCCTTGTAGTTAGTAAACTAGGTGAATCTAGTCTTCTGTAATATATTACAATGTCTCATCATAGTCTCTACTCCTGCCAGCATTTCAATTTCATGGACAGGGTAGTTGGACTAAATTGAGCTTGGCTAAATAGAATGCAGCTACTTTGGCTGTTTGTCAATCTTTGCCTTGACTGACCATGCCAGCTATGCCAGTAATGCAACTATCTGTGATCATATTAATGGGTAAGCTCTTGCTGCTATAATCTAATAGTTTTCTGTGGCAATCTCAGCACTTTACTGTCAGCCTCTTAATATCTTTGAATGTGTGCTAGTACATGTATTCTCATTAGAATAGAATATTATCTCTCATTAAGCTATGCAATATTTCTATGAGTATTTGCATGTGGTCAATGTCATCAGCCAGGTATCTAGCTGTGTTAAGAAATCCTCTCAACAGATCACAATTTGTCAGTGTCTTCCATATCCATTTGGATTTCATCACATACTATTCTTCCTAATACCTTCATTTTATGGTATAGGAATTTTTATCCTTCTCAAGATAGAGCTTCTCATGTTTAAGGATATCAATTACTATTTTGACATACTCAATGTGTTCCTCTAATGATTGTAAGTAGATTATTTCATCATCTAAATATATGTCAAGAAATCTCCCTATATATGCTAAGAAGATATGATTCATCAGAGCTTAATATGTTGTAGGCATGTTGCAGTCTCTTTATTGCGCTACATTACTAACCATATTGCCATCAGGTGTGGTAATGGCTGTGTGTTCAACATATTCTGAAACTATTCAAATTTGTTCATAAACATCTTTTCTATCCAGTATTAAGTAATACCAACCTTTTGCAATGCGCCATAGTATTCTATCAATGTCAGGCAATAGTGATGATTTTTTCACAGTGTTTGCATTCTAGGCATGGAGGTTGAAGACAGTTTAAAGTTGAGGTAGTTTATCTGGCTTGGATAGTTTTGGGATTAACATCATGGGTACAGTGTTCCTAGTATTTGTGACCTTTCATCTTCCTATCTAAATGTAGGCATCCCTCTTCTTGGCCCATTATGCTCACATAGTCTTAGGACATTGTGATGGTTGCTATAAGTAAGTTCTATTTAGATCAATTAGGTTAATTTCATGGTTAATTGCATACAAAGGAGGTAAAGGTATATCACTTACCAATTTACAGATGGGTGTTGCATAGTGGCACAGTTCCTTCTGAATTTCCTCTATCTTATCCTCATGTATCTCCATTGACCTGGATGCTAGTTATGCTACTCTGGTATCTTGGAGCAGTAATGCCATTGTTGACTTAATAACAACTCATGCTAGATTGATTCTAAATGTGACACAGTGCTGGAAAAGAAACAGCATTCCTAAGATCAAGTCATAACCTAAAAGGTTTATCACATCAAAGTATCAATCCTCTGAAATACCTTGGTATTGAAAAGTTGTGGTGGTGCCATAGTTGATACACAATCTAGAACATTGTATAGCTAATTGAACTGGTACTGGTGCAGTAAGCTCCTTTCTTCTGATATTCAGTTGTTGAACTAAGGTGCTTGACATGAAGTCACTCAAAGATCCTGAGTCAACCATTGTATGAGCAAGTAAGGACATATTAAGATTAATAAGAGTAGCATTATGTTGAATTACAAAGTATAAGCTAGCTGGAATCTGCTGTCTATTTAAGATACAGATTTGTCCCTCTTCTACTTCTAGTCAAAGCCTTTGGAATGTCAAGACTAACACTTGAATCTGTTTTAGATTGTTTATACAATTCTCAACCTCTAGTTAGTTTTCATCAAAGAGGTCTGCAATGTAATATTGGGTGGTGTCTGTGGTCTGATATACATTATAATTATCTGCTAGTGATGCAAATAGATGTTTCTAATACTAGTTGGCCATGTCAAAATTTTCATTTTAGTGTTTTGCCTCTATCTGGGATTTGAAACCTATGTGACAATCATATACAGTGTATGTTCTTCCATTGGGAACTACTTCAACAAATGGTATGGGTGGACTCAGTCTTTCTCATCCTAGGGATAAGGTGATCCCATCTCCAAGGTTTGTCTAGTATTCCAAGCATAAATATCTGCGGTCAAACAGATTTAATAGAAAAGGTGGTTGTAGGGTGCCCTAATTCTGTCTGAATAGATTCAGACATACCAATCTCCAATCATGAACTGATTCCTTGTTACAGATGCTTGGGTTATAACCTAAAACTTGTCTATGACACAGTCTTGAATAACAGTTTAATTGGTGGATGCCAAACTTGCAGTGGTGGACCTTTTCCTCTGGAACTGAAGCATGTTAGCTGGGTCCTCTGGATAGGGTTGCATTATCTTAGGAAACTCCTTGACCTTGTTACATACAACATTTCCTAGTTTATGGCGTGTACAGTGGACATCCAGCAGAGCCATCTTTTTGTCTGCATTGTCAACTGATCTTCAAAATCTGGTTTTGAATTCCTGTGGAGATGACAGCATTACTTCATCAGTAAAAGTATTATCAATAGGTATGTCATCTTCTAGCATATTATCTGTTGTGTCTGACAACTTACTATCTTCCTCTGGATCTTGCCATTCAGATGATGAGTCTGATACAGATTGGAGTTTGGGAATTGTGTCCTCATCACTGTCATACTCCTTTGCTCATAGAGATTTAACCAAGGTGTCTGGTGAGTCTCTGTCCCAGCCCCATTCATCACGGCTATCTTCTGACTTCACAGGCCATGGAGCCGGTTGTTGAGATCCTGATAGTTCATCTTCCCAACCCATCATACTAACAAACATCATAGTTGTTTATTCTAAGGCATTTACCTGGGCCTGATCATGGTCTTCAATGTTCATGTGAATTCCAAATGCACTCAAACTAGGAGGTTTCCTATTAGAAGACCTAATCCTGTTTTTAGATGGACAATTGCAAGCAAAATGTCCTTCCTGCATACAGTGAAAGCATTTGCCTATGACCTTCAATTTATCTTTATGCTCCTTATTCAAGGTTGCACCAGAAGGTTTGTTCTCAATTTTTGACTATTGGAGTACAATTTTTGCAAGGGTTGGTGTTATGCTGCAAAGTTCTTCCCATTAGTTGATTCATCATTAGAGAAGTTTATTGTAAACAAATGAACTCAGTCTGTGTAGAATAGACTGTATTAGTTTATGTACCTATTGTAAATAGATGAACTAGTTTACGTGAGTACATATTTTCTGGTATAGAAAAAATCAGCTCACCTTAGTCTGTGTAGAATAGACTGAGGTGTGCCTAAAATCTGATCCACACTTATATCCATTGCCCCATTCCCTAATCAGTCCTTTGCTAGCATGTGTTCTACACATCCTGCACAGCTTGCACCTAACACTCCCCCTGAGTTGCGTAACATGTCAGTCCTTGCGGAGTCAGAGTTCCCAGCAAAACTTGTCATGCAAGGGACATGCCAGTGGCTTTGTAAACAGGTCCGCCAGGTTGTCCTCACTTGGTACGTATTTGATGGCCAGCTTCTCCTGTTTGACTAGTTGCCGCACATAGTGATGGCACATGTCAATGTGCTTCACACAATTATGGTTCCTTTTGTTCTCTACAATTGCAATTGATCCATTATTGTCCCCATGCAACTCTGTAGGATATGGTACCCCAAAGCCAATCTCCCTCGACTCTGAGAGCATCCACTGTATGTGCTTGCTTGCCTTTCCCAACAATATATATTCTGCCTTGGTCATGGAAGTTGATACTGTTGCCTGGTACTTTGAGCTCCAACATGTAGGGCCACCTGCCTGCAGGAATACTCCCTCTGATACCAAATGCCAAGTGTCCATGTCTGACGCAAAATCTGAGTCGTAGTACCCACATGATGTATAGTCCTGGTGTCCCTTGCCGCTGTACTATAACTTGTAATGTATTGTGGCTTTTAAGTACTGCATGACATGCTTGATGACTTGCCAGTGCACCTTCCCTGGGTTGTGCATGAACCAACTAAGTGACATGATTGCAAATGTGATGTCAGGTCAAGTCCCAATCTGTGCATACATGAGTGATCCCAGTACCTTGTTGAAAGGCTTTCCATTCATGAACTCTTGTTCTTTGGGCATTGAAGGGCACTGTGATTTGCTGAGGATGATGCCTGGAGGCAATGAGGTGTATTTTGGCTTACAGTTGGTCATTCCATATTATTCCAGAACACAGTGTAGGTACTCTTCCTGATCAAGGGTGAGGCTCTTTAAGTTTTGGTTGTGGGTAACTTGTATTCCCACAAAATAGATTTCTCCTAGGTCCTTGATTTTGAATCTCTTGCCAAGTTCCTTGTGTGCTTGTATTAACTCCTCCTTTGATGAAGACATCCTGGTAGTATTGTCCATGTAGGTGCTCGTGATGGTCCGTTCTCTATCTCTCTCTCTCAATCTGACTGACTGGTCTGCCTCCGATTGTCTGTACCTCAACCTCGCCATGTCCTTGTTCAGGGTCCTTGACCAGTTGTTTCTGGTGTCTATGGTCCTATACAACACCTTGTCCAATGCCGCCACAATGTTCTTCTTGTTGTCCTCTATGTGTTCCAGATCCTCCACTAGTACATTTTCATCCACATTGTCACTCCCCCTAACCTGTCATCTGCCCTCCAGGTTGATTTTGAACATCTTGCTTGGTCTCTTCACATAGCCCTCTGGTTGCTCCATGAGGATGAGTGCTTGCATTAGTGCATTGAGGTAAGTGCTCATGTAGTCAATCTGCCATATTTTATAGTTGAGCACAGTTCTAATCGCCAGGTTCATTTATAACAATTCATGGCAGACCACCAATGCGTATGTTACAAAGAAATCTACTACTGGTATCTGGGTGTACCCCTTTGCTACTAGCCTAGCTTTCCAACTGACAACGTTTCCATCCCCATCATATTTCAGAGCAAAGGTCCATTGGTTCTTCATTGTCCTTACATTGGTAGGTCTTGGAACCAGCCTCCATACTTTCTGCTTGTACATCTAACCTATCTCCTTGTCCATAGCATCCTTCCATAGGTTGAGCCTGGTCATGGCCTTGCTGTAGGTCCTAGAGATCCACATGTCTTTGTCTATCCCACTGCAAGTGACAGCTGTGACTGGGCCCTCCTCCTTCTTGTTGAACACCCCTGGTATATATGTGGACTACAGGTTTTCTATCATGGATTGTGCTGGCAGCAGTAGTAGGAGTGGTGGGGCTGTGTTGCCTTAGATCCTGGCCAATTGTCTAAGGGGGGCATCGCTGGCGGTTTCCTACCTGATCTGCACTGTGCCTGACCTCTCAGGGTTGGGTTTACATGATACTACCTAGTATAGATTTACATCTTTGATTGTCCTGGCTATGCCATCCTGTGGGTTGTTGTGAGGCCCATTGTCAATGTCTAGGATATCAAAAAGGTTGGATAGTTCCTCCCATGGTTATCAGGGATGCCCTGGGCCCTCTTTGAACACCACATTATGTGGCCAGAAAATTCTCCTGGTTGAGTGGTCTAGCAGTTTGTAATTGCCTCAACCAAAGTACCCAACCAGCACTGCCTTCACTGACCTTGCATTGAGCTTGTTGGGGTTGTCCTCTTTTGGTATCTTAGCATAAGCAGTTGATCCAAATGGGCACAGGTGTGATATATCAGGTTTCTTCCCAGTATAAATCTCATATAGTATTTTGTCTGGGTGTCTGCTGGTTGGCACAAAGTCAAGGATGTAGATGGCTATTGACATTGCTTTGCCCCAGTAATGTGTGGGTAACCTTGAGTTGCTGAGCATGCTCCTGGCAAGATTCAATACAGTGCAATTTTTTTCTCTCAGCCACTCCGTTCACTGACAACAACTGTGAGGTGGTGGTTTCATGTATAATGCCCCTTTTTTGCAGTGTTTACTCCACAGGTCATTAACAAACTCTGTCCCCCCATCAGTTCTGATAAATTTAATGCAGTAGCCTGTCTGGTTCTTGACCCTGGCATCAAACAACCATAGGCATATGACAATGGCCTCTTTTAACTTCTGGAAACATGTACTATGTATGCATCTGTCTCAGCCCCTGTGTGGTCGGATGCAACCATCATCCACAACTTCCCTCCAGTTGTTTAGACTCTAGCGGGGCCCCATAGGTCAAATGCCATGCGCTTGTATGGGGCTTGCTTGATCTTGACCTCCACATCAAATGGGCAGCATGCATTCTTCCCCATAATGCAGTCTTCGCATCTACCAACCATGGACATTTTTGTCACTGCCAGTCCCTTGACCATCCCACTTTTGACCATGTCATGGATTGTAGCCTTGCTAATGTGTCCAAGCCATTGGTGCCATGTCTCAAAATTGGTTGGGTGATGTAGTGATTGAGTCACCATTGCTGTTGGTGCAGGGTTGGTTAGGAAGGTGATCTCATACATAGTCTCCAACACTGGAGTTGCATGCATGAATGATATGTCGAGTCTGTCATAGAAAGTAACCCCCAATCCTTTGAAATGCATATCACACCCCTTTTTGCCAAGGGATCCAATGGAAATGAGGTTGTGGCTGAGGTTTGGCGCATGGATTGCATCCTTGAAGGTGATCTCTATCTCCTTCCTATCATACATGACGTGTTTTCTGACCCTGCCCACACCCGCAATGTAGAACAATCCCCCTTTATTGGCTGTTTAGCCTGACACTTTAGTGGGAGTTGGCTTGCAGTATGTCTCACAATTGTCCCTGTCAACAAAGAAATGGCAGCTGGCTGTGGAGTTGGCATATGTGGTCACTTTGCTCTCAGGGTTGGTGCTGTTCATTACTACAAATGCCAAGCACCGGGGGTTGATGTTGTTGTGTGCTGACATGACTGCAGAGTTTGTAATGGGTGGCATTAATGCATCATTAGTCATGGAGTTCACTGCAGATAACATCAAAGAACTGGAGGTATTTGTGTCCCCTCTTCCTCCTTTTTTGCATCACTAGTCTGGGTACTGACCCTCCATGTCTCCACCCTTTCAATAGCATCTTTCCTTTGTATGTCCCTCACATCTGCAATTTCCACATTTCTCTCAGTAGCTGGTCTGTGTAGACAGTGCCTGCACCAATTTTGATGTGGCAACAATGGATGGGAGTGAGGATCACATATGTGATAAGACAGATGATAACATCCGTGGAGGTTTTGGCTTCCATGAGGGTGGCTGTAATAGGCATGGATTTTATGAGTAACATCCAGAATAGAATTTTGAGTCATTGATGTTCATGCCCTGGTCGTTTGCCTTCAACCAGGCGGTGTGCATCAAGGTGAAATGTGCCTCAATATTTCTGCTGTCAGTGTACTTTATTGTGGCCAGTTCTTCCTTGGCATTGATCAGGTGGAGGTCCAACCTGGTATCATGGATAGCAGTTAGGGATTCCCAGGCATCTGCTGCAGACCCATTGAGTTTCACATCTGCACCAATAGGGTTTGTGATGTTCAGGGTCACCATACTGCATGTGTACGCATCCTGCTGCATCCATTTAGTCACTGACAGTTTTAGGTTGCCCCACCACATTGTAGTTGTGGTCGTTGCAATTTTGGTATCCTGAGGAAGAGGATGTTTTATTTTGCTAGTCAGGCAGCCATACACACTGTGTCTGCAAGCAGCCTCAACAATGGTTGTCTTGAACAACAGCTAGTTTGAACCATCAAATTTCTCCTCTGCCTGTAGCAGAAATAGGTTCAGATTGCTGGACATTTTGTTTTAGTCTGTTCTGTTTCAGTTCTGGGGGTCGAGGGGGTTAGTTGGGATGGTCAAGTAAATTTTTAGTGAGTCTTACACACTGAGTGGCCAGGGCCCATAACCTATTGTAAACAGATGAACTCAGTCTGTGTAGAATAGACTGTATTGGTTTATGTACCTATTGTAAACAGATGAACTAGTTTATGTGAGTATGTGTTTTCCGGTATAGAGTAAATCAGCTCACCTCAGTCTGTGTAGAATAGACTGAGGTGTGCCCAAAATCTGATCTGTACTCATATCTGTTGCCCCATTTCCTAATCAGTCCTTTGCTAGCACATGTTCTACATGTTCTGCGCAGCTTGCACCCAACAAAGTTTACCTTCTGTCCCTTGTTAGCCTGGAAACTCCTAGCATGATTCAAAGAATGATTATTTCTTCTGGACTTAGAATGGCTTTCTTGCTGCCTATTTTAGTGAGCATCCCCTCCCTGTCTGGCATGTCTATTATGTTAGGGAGGTCCACTGTTGTGGGTAGGTTTATCTTTGAAATCAATGTTATCTGCTAGCTCCTGATATTCAGCTTTGCAGACCATTTCCTTCCAAGTTGTGTACTCGGCATTCATGTGTTCCCTGAGCAGAGCTTTATGGAGCAAGGGTCTAAACCCATTAAATAGCTTAACAACACAGACACATTTACTATCAGCACCTACGATTGTGAATAACTCATCAAGGTCTGTAACATATTCTCAGACAGACTTATTCCCTGGAGTAAAGTTGTTCAGTTTTTCTCTCTGCTGATTTCAAAAATTAATAGGAAAACAGTAGTTGAACATTTCAGTAAAGAACTTGTTTAGATTCCATTTCTTAGGGTCCAATGACACACATCATGTCTAGAAAGTGTAAGCTTTTCCTGTTAGGAACTCAGATAGTACCATAACCTGATGTGGTTGTTCCACATAGCCATATTTTATGTTGATGCCATGTGTTAAGAACTTATTGAATGCATGTATATCTACACAACCACCATATTTCTCAGGCAGTGTTGGCTTAATGATTGTTTGTCTGTATTGCTTACTGTGGGATCTATGATGGCATCTGCAGGATCTTTGTTGTGATTGGCTTTGTCTGCCATGGTGATATGATGAAGTGGTGCTAGCGCTATCAGATGCATTGGAGTTGTCAGACTCACTGCTGTATCCTGAGCTCTATTCCAATTCTGATTTGCTGCCAGACAAGGGTTCTGATGAGTCCAGATTGTCTGAAGTCTCATCTCATGGGTGTTTTCCCAGCTACTCAAATGCACAACCTAACGTGCTTTTAGACATAATCTGGGTTATGGGCTTTGTGGCATCCTTTTGGTTTGACTTTTCCCTTTTCTTGGAGTCCAATTTGTATCTGGACTTAGTGCAAGATGCTTCAGCTACTTTCTGAATTAGCACAGCTGGCTTATTTGATAACGGTTCTGATCCCACACATTCCTTATGCTTTCAGTGAGTAGTTTTTTCCCTCTTATGCAGTCTATCCATCTCATACATCAACTTTTTCTAGCTGCATAGATACTCTAAGACATCCTTGCAGGATACTTCAGGCAGTGTTTCCTCACCATCCCAGTCCATATTCCATTGGCTGTCATTGTCACGACATTTTTGACATCCATAGTCAGGGCATCTGGGTTGGGTTGAGGCTCACAGGCAGCATTAAAGTTGTTGAGCATATCTTGTTATATATTTGGATCCATTTCAGGATTGTCAAGGTCTATATTTCCCCAGTTATGGGGGTCTATTCCTTTTCCCTTCCCTTGAGAGGTTTCCCCTAAGTTTGTATACTGGTCATTGTTGTTTATGAACAAAACCTTTGCCATTCTTTATCAATATAATTTTGTTCTTCTTGAGTCATATTATTTTGAGCCCTTAGGAGATTGTCATGCAAGTCTGCACCAATCCTTGCTTCCTCACTAGGTGTCATACTTTCATACATGTCAGGATTGTTATGTTTAATTGAAATTTTATCTACTACCATGTCTGGTTCTATTGTAGATTTGTTTCAATGGTTATCATTGTATGATGGGGAGCTTATCAAACTCAAGTCTCCAAAACTGACATTTGCATGGGAACCATCATTTCCACCAGCCAAAGGCTCAGCGGTGTCTACATCTGTATGGGTAGGCATTGCAGTAGTATCAGTACTTGTGAAAGGGGCAACGCTTGAATCTATTCCCTGTATTTTGACCATAGGGGATGGGTCTGCATCTTATATGGTTCTCAGTTGTCTCAGAGATCCAGTATGGTGAACTGCTGTAGGACTGAGTTGGCAAACCGTTCTTCCAGTTGGCTGATTGCAAAAAGTATATCGAGAAGACATTTTGTTAATAAAGGGTTTTTTGTCTAAAGACTCACCATGCTGGAAGTCCACAGTTGATCAGACTGAGGGAAGTTGAGGCAAGAGAGTCTAGTCAATAAGCTAGTAGGACTTTTTGAAGTTCAAAATATGTAGTGACAGCGTGATAGTAACAGTGTCATCACACGAGAGTCTCGATTCAATCGGTAGAACTGGTGTAAGTCCTCAATTGAAAGATACTACCTAGAACAGAGCAGGTAGTCAATTTATATAGGTTCGGTAAATGCCGTCAGGCGGTAAGAATAACGTGATAACCGGTCACGGTCCTCACAGGCAGCTAGGCAACTTTGGATGTCATCCTATGTAATAAAATTTTTTCTATGGCTAGAATGAACATCTATCCTGAGGCTGCCTATGTGCATGAGATGTCTCACTGTAGTGTACCACCTCTGTCATGCAGGCCTAGATAAGTATAGACATGCACTGGCATATACAATGGGTATGGACATCTATCATTTAGTCTGTTGATACTATGACTCATCCATGCTCACAGGGAGTAGTGCATACCCTTTTCATTTTTACTGTTCAATGTGTACTGCATAGCTCACTACAAATGCGCAAAATCAGTGGCACAGAGTCTGTGAAGCATACACCATTTGGGAAGGGGTTTGATGCGGGCTGCAATCTGACATCCCACATTGGTCTAGGTACGCTCATTGGATATTGCTCCGGCAAGAATTTTTCTATGGCCCTGCCTGGTATAAATTCAAAAGCAAACTCTACTAGTACTGTATCACCTTAACGAGCGCTACATTTACAAAAGTACACAGTTTTTCCGCCATTTTCACAACCAATTTGATTACAACATAAACAATGCCCTTTGGGCCAGTGTAGCGGTTGTGTTAACTGCTGGAACATCACCACCGGGGATAGGAATGTCAGCGCCTATCTTTTGAACGACATAGTAACTGAAGAAGAGGATTTTGAACGTCAGCGCCAATGCCGCATGAAAAATTGCGATAAGGATGATGATGAGGCGAGTCGCCCTTGCCTCGGCCTAATATTCAGTGTTGGTTAGGTATACACCGTATGAGATAGAGCAGAGATACTCACAGAAGCAAGGATAGGATAGACATTTACGACCAGGAAATAACCCGAAGAGGCGAACGCAAGGAAGACTAGTACCCATCGCACAATCGGGACAGGAATCACACAAAGTACCTATGTAGTATGTAGAATGGAAGTTAGCACAAGAAATGTAGAGAACGACGGTCTCACAGATACAGGTATCCAGACAAATTGTGCATAGCCCCACACTGCCAGCGCCTCAACCACGCTCCATTCTCCAACGCCCAGATACCGCAATCCCAACCAAAGTAGAACAGGAAGGCCGATTCCGTATGCGTACACAAGAGATACTGCAACGGAGAGGAGAGTAAAATCATAGTCGTAATCCGTCCCAGGAGCAGAAAGATATGCCGATATTGAAGCTGCCAGACTGGAAGACAAGAAGAGGGTAAAGATTAGCGTTGTCAGGGTCCAAAAAGGCCCATAAAGATCGGCAGGATTAAGATGTGCGGAAAGGTAGTTTGTGGAAGTGGGGATCAGAGTGGCATAACACCTTTTCAATACCTAGTTTTACGAAACGTCATATAGTGCACTAAGAAATGGCGAGGAACAGACTGTTTGAGTGTCCACGTCGAAATAAGGTTGGTAATATTCAACCGTCCAAAAGGCAGATGTTCCTTTGCGCTGATCCTGAAGGTATCCTGCTCCATCGTCACCTTGTGCTTGTTCAATTGTGCGAGTATGACAGGACAGGACGAACCTCGATCCGCGTTGCTCAGACCGGAAAACCGCCCCTGTGATCGTGACGTGTCATCACCAGCACCTCCATCTGCACCAAGAAAAGCTGAAGTAAACAAGGTAAGTGTCCAGTTGTTACACAGGAAATTAAGGAACGTCTTGCATTTGAATTGCAAGCCTTCAGGGCCCTCTTCAAGCCTCTATGAAGATCATTCAACGGCAGAGTTAGTTCGACAGCTCTTACACTCACATCGTCAGCCTCAACCTGTACGTAGGCCATCGTGAATCAAGGATGCAGAACAGAAGCTGTGGTCGACGTTCGTCGATTGGCACGTCCCCAACCCTTCCACCACGTGATCATAATAACGTAAGTATCCCTCGCCACAAGCCATGAACTCTCAAACTCTTATAAGTAAGCGCTGACTGATAATTACGCGCAAGACATGTACAAGTTATCCCTGGAACGTTCGGGTACAGCAGCCTAAAACTCGAGTTGAAGTCGAAGGATATCCGTCGATGATACTTGCCCAAAATTGCATTTCTCGGGTCAGGCAGCTCATGCATTTCCACAGGTTGAACTTACACTCTTGTGTGGGTCAAATACTAAACATTCCCAGCAGCTGATGATAAGTGATCTCCTTGAGGACTCGGAAAATGTACAAAAGCAGAAGTTGACTGCGTCGGAAGCAGACCAGTCAATATTTTGTTATCTTGCAAGGGTCGTATTTCAGGGTGACGGCATTCGGAGATTGCCACGTGGAGTCCGTGGACATCCGCGCCCCCTCAGACATCCGTAATGACCACTCCTCCGGTTTCAACCTCCGCCTTTCAACGACAATGGAACAAAGGGACACGTAATTCAGCCCTTTCTAATCCGAACTCCAGCATTTAATCCAGGAATCCATATTTAATCCATCATCTAACGCGCTTTAAAGGTAAATGTCGCGTCCAGAAGAACCTGGCAAGAACATAGAAACAGGGGTAGTCAGCGATGACGGCGCAAAGCATAGGCCAGGAGAACCTACGAGCAATTGGGATGAGGAACATGATTCTCAGTGGATAGCTATAGAGACGCCATCTGGATCGCGCAAAGGACGTAAGCCATCTACTCTTTGATATCCAAATTGTACAGTGACGCATCACTGATCACAGCCCTCACTCGATCGTTGGACTCGGGCCCCCCTTCATTCAGAGACTCTCAGTTTGACATTATACTCCGGAGACAAAGGGCACGCCCCAGGGACGGCGGAGGGCGTAAAATGACTGCCTCACCTTCACGATTTCTGCACCTATCGAACGACTTCGAATTTTCAGGATGGGGCTCTTTGACATATATGACTCTTAGCGAGGACGATCGGAAGGCAGGAGAGAGCCGCCTTCAGAACATACGTTGTCAAAGTGTCTTGGGCCAATTTACGGCAAGTGCTCTAGCAGGAAACGCGGTTCTAGGAAGCGTTTTCTATGCCCTCCCTGCGGTTGTTGCAGTTTCATCTGTATAGTATGCTATCTCTTATCTTCGTTATCCTCTTTCATTCGACCCCGAAACAGTTCGCCCATATCTCTTTTTATCGCAACCTTTGTTTTGTTCCTTTGGCGCCCAATTATGGAGGAACTCGGGTCTGCCCTTCCTCTGTCTGGTGCTCCTTATACCTATATGTCAGTCACAACGATCTCGGATATTTCTTCTTGACTGATTCACATCTCAGTCTTAACGTTTCTTCAAAGTCCTTTGCTCTGGTTGGAGCTGCTCTTTTGATCTTAGACTTCACATCTACATCAGTAGTTTCCGCTGCCACTGCTGCGTCATATCTTTCCGGAGAGGGAAAGTTGCCTCTTCCCGAGTATACCCTGGCTATTCTCGTCTTGCTTGTTTTCACTGTCATAAGTCTATTGGGTGTGAAAGAAAGTGCCCGAATAGCTCTTGTTGTATTATTGTTTCATGTCAGTCCTCTCCCTTCATCCTGCCTTACATTGCCAATAAGTCTACCTATAGTTGGGAACAATGGTAGTTCTCATCATCTCATCCTGCGTGCACTGGGGAAAAACTGGTTCGCAGCAGCTACGCGATAACTGGAGTCGTGGGACAACTTCTTCCAGTTCTTTTGCCCATGAGATTTTCAATGGGGTATGTCTAGGCATGTTGGGCCTTACTGGCTTTGAATGTGAGTGAAACAACGGTGGCCTTTCGATATCGCCCCAAAATATGCTTCTACAACAGGCACTCCGTCTTACGTTGGACGAATCAAGACGGGTTATCTCCCGATGGTACTTAGAAATTTGCATCTGCCAGCTATCGTCTTGAACACTGTGATTATGCTTCTGGTTTTGGCTGTGGTACCTCTCGAGAATGTTCTTCAAGGATCTAACGTACTCAGCGTACTAGCTCAAATGGTATGAGTTTTTCCGTCGACAACGTTATGCGACATCTGACTTAGAAGTGTCAGGCGGCAGGCAAGTGGCTACGAATTTGGATTGTATTTGATGCCTTCATCGTGCTATGTGGCGGTGTTCTTACTGGTATGACCTCTCACTACCCAGACATACTCGCTCATATTGCTGCCTAGGGATTTTGAGTGCATGTGAACTCTTAGAGCAGTTGGCGCTCCACCGGGTACTCCCGGACCTTTTTCTTCACGCGATGCCCAAAACCCGGTCGCCATATGTTGCCGTTCTATCCTTTATGGTCTTTGACCTCATTTTATATGCCAGTGCCGGGGCCAGTTTGAATGTAATATCACAAATGTATGTAGACAGCTTTAATTGTTGTCGTTTTTGTACCTTCTTCTACTGACCCATGAAAAGGTTTTCCCTCGTGTGGCTGACAGTCATGTCGCTGTTTCCACTAACGCTGCTCTTGATGAAGTTCAATCGTGGTCGCATAGCTAGGTCTTCGTCCACCCCTCTAGCAGTGATTTTCGCTGCCGTCCTTGTATCTATCACTGTTTTTGCCGGAAACATCGCTGTTAATCCGACGACTTCTGGGTAAGGTGCCTTTTGTTTCAGTAATCATCATTGATTGACGAATTTCTAAGGTATTTTGCAGCCTATTTTCTGGGAATTGTTCTTGTTTTCACAGCAACGCAAAACAAAATCCACCTCTTGCGATGGATATTCTGGATATACGACCAGTATCCGTACCTCCACTCTTTTAGGTTAACGAGAACATGGGGGAACAAACTCATCGACTTGATGACGAGCTTGAGACGCCAACCCGTTTGTATTTTAGTGAAAAGTGACGAAGTACGTATGTGAATGGGCCATTAAATGGGCCCTACTCATCAGATGGTTGTGACAGATTGGTCATCTATTTCATATGATCTTGTATGTGAGAAGAAACGAAGAGACGTCCTGTGTGAAGATGGTCCATTTTCTTGAAGAGGAGGCTGGGATTCCCTCCGAGCTAGAGGCCAACGCTAAGAGTTAGTCGTTTTTGCATTGTCTTGCCATGGCTTCTACACTGATCCAAACATCTCTTGCAATAGTTCTTGATGAGGCATTCCCAGAGATTACAGTAGACCTCGTATGTTCTCAATATGTTTTCTCAGTAACATCTATTAAACTTTTTCAAGATCATCGTTAATGCCCCCTTCGACCCGTTCAACGTCATTGCGTTATCGCATCGGCTACAAATATCGACGTCATTAATGTTTATGACGTGCCCGGGTTCACAATTCCCTCATTCGATTGCAGAATTTGGTACACGGATTATATCCATTTAATATGGGACGATATCATTGGGCAACTCTTCTGCATTGGGGTTGAACTGCATCTTTGGTTACCTATCATGACCCTTAACTACTAATATTGACCCGTTCTGAACACGGAAGCGCGGCCAAATGGATCAAGTGGCGGTCGTCCGTGATTTACCTGGTTGAAAGAATATCGATCGAGCAGGTGAGAGAAAACTCAAATGGGGAATGACATACAGGTGGTGACGGCTTATTATTCAAAATGGCTTCAATCTTTTCCATGATCTCTGGGGTGAGCCTTGGAAGGACTTCCAATGCTTTGAGATTCTCCTTGAGCTGTTCCGCAGACGACGCGCCGAGAATGACTGTTGAAGTGTTGGGGTTTTTTGCAACCCATGCAAGCGCTAGAGCGGCCGGACTGGTCTGAAGTTCTAAAGAAAAGCATCATCGTTGACAGAACGAGGTTTGGCAGCAAACTAGGAGGATCTTACCCTCAGCAGCGACCTTGGTAAGCTCCCGAACCTTGCGAACCTCCTCCTTGCCTTCCTCCTGCTGAAGCCGGGATGCTGTTTTTCGGAACATCTCCACAGTGGCAAAGCGCGAGCCTTCAGGTATTCCATCGTTGTACTATGCAAAATTTTGATCGCGTGAAGCGTAGTTAAGGAGGTGGAAATGTGATTAACCTTTCCGGTGAGCAATCCTGCAGCAAGGGAAGAAAAAGTCGTCGTTCCGAGACCATATTTCTTGTAAAGAGGGCTGGATTTGACTAATTGAAAAGTCTCTCGATTGTGGCTGTTCAAGAAACTTACTCGTATTCCTTCTCGGGGCGTTCGCGATGGAACATACTTTTCGCAAACGATGAGATAAGCGAGCATGATAGATCAGAGGAGACTAACTTATGTTTGCATTGCTCCGCAATGGGAGGGATCAGGTTCAGCTTCTCAGCGACATCTAAATAATATTATCACAGCGTGTTGATTGCGAACTCTCACTGGAAGTTACTTACGGTACGCTTCTTCAATTTCCAAGGCACTCCATTCAGAAGTCGCCCAGTAAAATGTCTAGCACGATCACTGGTCAAAGCGAAGAACTTGGGCATGGAATATGGAGGAAGCGAAACACCAACCCAGCCTTTGTTTATAACGTGATTGAATGCCCTGACAATTTCCTCCATGGGAACAGTGTTGTCGGGGCGGTGAGCAAAGATGACGTCCACGTAGTCCATTCCAAGGCGTTGAAGGCTTTCTTTTGTGCCCTCGACAATGCTCAAAACGAGATGTCGATTAATTGTCAGGAATATACACAGCGCGACTTACTGTTTGCGGGATAGACCGCCATCGTTCGGACCAGTACGAATACCCCAGAATAGCTTAGTAGTAATGATAAGATCGGTGCGTCGCAAGCCAAGTTCCTTTATGGCACGGCCCCTACAAATCTCGATTGAGTCCTTCGAACGAGTAATGCAACAATATACAACGAGTCATAACCCACATCTCGATTTCTGACTGTCCGGCAGCGTAAGCCTCCGCAGTGTCGAACATGTTGATCCCGGCATCGAACGCAGTCTTGATGATTTCCTGGGACCCTGCGTCAGTATATCTCATTTCAAAGGAGACAAGGGCGAAGCCACCTTGACAAGGTCACCATGAATCGATCCGCCCAGCGTCAACCCTTCAAAGGATTTGACAATCAGTAAGTTCGTCTTGTTATGCTAAATGCCAGAGACTCACACCCTCCAAGTGAAAAGAGAGGCACACGCAAGCCACTTGGACCGAGGCGCCTGAACGGCATGTTCTTGGGATTGAACTCGCGGAGGACGACTTGATCAGAACTCATACTTATTTCCTGGGAGAGCACTTAGAGATTTGAGAATATATTATGCGATCGATACAGAAAATTCGTCTTTTATTAGTAGGATCCATTGATGATGGATGATAAGATCGGGCCGTGAAACTTCGGTGCATTCTCGGACTAAGCAATGCGCACGCATAACTCAGGCCATGACCGTAAAATTCTCAGGCAGGAATTCTAGATTTTGCAAATCGCGTTCATGATCATAGACCATCTAAGACGATACATCAAGGAGGCCGAGTCTTAGGTGGGCCATGTATTCGCAGCAGAGTCGGAGAGACTGATGTTAACATTCCTTTTTGGTTCCTAATCGAGGACCGGAGAAATCGAGTAGAATATTTTGAGTTAAAACCGGTAACAGCGAGAAATGGTTCATTTTTGACACATCCGGACATGCGACCGAACTGCTACTGAAATAACAAAGGAAAATATGGGGGTGTTCATCGACAATATATTGCAGTAATTGACCTCCGAAGATTGTTAGTTAGGATTATAGATGCACTGTGAGGGATTGTTACGTACCTGGCCTGGTTAAAAAAGCTTCTTCAACCAGACGCGCAACCGGTTACCACTGAGATCGTTGATTTGACTGAGTGTCGCGCGTATCTTCCGGTCATTTTCTTGCATCATTGCCTTGACTTCATCGCTACTTTCATCCTTGCGAAGCTGTGCTGCAGACTGACGTTGCATTTCCAAAAGTTCCTCGAGTGTGTAAAGTAAGGTTTTCCCAGCTTCTGTCTCGGGAAGCATCTTCTTAACTTCCACAAGTTCGTTCTGTATCGCAACGGAGTCGACATATCGAGACTTTGGGGCCTTGATAGCAGCTGCGTCGATGATATGTTGAATGATTGCCCAACCAGAGTCCCTAGAATCCCTAAAGCTAAGTAATGTAGCTCCGAGATCGATCATACCCTTCCAATGGCGGTCTTTAAGCTGCTCCTCGCGACGAATGCCGACAGCTTCAGGTATATCACCCCATTTTGTCGTGGCGAGGACGACATTTCTGGTAGCATCATGGCCTATTAATTTATTGAACATGTCAAGATTCTTGCGCGCAGTCCCAAGCATTCGAGTTTGGCTAATCTCATGCAGATAGATGACGCCCGCTAAAGTCATATTAGCAGAGTAGCTATCAACATTGTTAGTACCAGATAACCGTCTGGGGAAATCGAGCTTACGATCGGGCCAACCAAACGGAGATGCGCCGCAGTATCTCAGAATCAGCTACATAGGTGTCATCAAAGCCCGGAGTGTCGACAAGGATAATTCGGCGAGTGTGTTCTGTAGGGTGAGGTAATATAACGTGTTGTAGTTGCTGTGTCTCCGATTTAAGATTATGACCAACTATCGTGACATCCTGGCCAGCGACATAGTTGATGAACTACTCAAAAATTTATCAAGCTTTACGCAATGAAAAAATTTCAGACACCGACCGTGCTTTTCCCCGCTCCTGTAGGCCCCATGACTCTGTTCATAAATTTCAAGCTAGCGTCAGGCATCCTACCGAGATAAGCTTACGGGATGACGAAATCAGTGTCTCTGGGATCAGATAAAAACCTGTCTTCAGCTTTTTGCTCCTTGCCCTTCCACATAGCTCGTTTCTCAGTTGTCTTCCCGTCATACTTCATCAGGAGAAGTTTGACGATGTCCCAAGAAGTATGAAAAACATCTCGCGAAGTTTTTTCAGGGGCCGACAGCCGAAGGACACTTACGCCACGGTCAACAAACGCCCTCCACTGTTCAACGAGCTCTTTATGTCGGTTCTCTAGGGGCTCCATGTCGAAGTCATCATCCCATCCTATCGTCGCAATGACAATGTTCGGACGATCTACACATTGATCGAGAAGATCTAGAGCGTGACGCGATAACTTGGTAGGTGGCGCGGTCGATGCGTCTTCAAGATATATCAAACCAGAGAACTTTCTTTTGTCGCAGCATCTGCAATCATTGTTTTTCGCTTCATTTCAAATCAAAAAGGTTGCGTACGTGTCGGAAAGCCATCCAAGAACATGCCTTATTGCTTCATTCAGCTTTTGCTCTTTCCCTCCAGTAGTATAAACCAAAAAAATGCTGCGGCTGGGATGACTCCGATCGGGATCGGATGCGACGACAAAGTGAGTGTGAGGGGAACTAATGTCATGTCGGTCATAGTGATCACCAAAAACATCGTCAATAAACTAATAAATTTTTCGTGAGATCATAAGCATATGCCCAAATCAGGGCTCAATAGCTCTTACCAAGCGTTTCCCTTCCTTTCCTACTCTCCCCATAACACTAGATGATATGTCAGCCACCGTATCACCCACCACTTTTGCAGGCAACACACG
Source organism: Termitomyces bulborhizus (assembly GCA_017580835.1). Lineage (NCBI taxonomy): Eukaryota > Fungi > Basidiomycota > Agaricomycetes > Agaricales > Lyophyllaceae > Termitomyces > Termitomyces bulborhizus. Next base: position 7,652 of record JAGDQM010025278.1, on the reverse strand, counting down.
CAATAACGATATCATTATCGCCAATCTTTGTTTTGGAAGTCATATTCGCCGAGTTTCTGCTTCCTTTGAAGAGTTTGTTGAACATCGAGGACCCAGGAATCCGGATTGGTCCCCTTTTCCGCGCACCTGACCCTTCATCCGACCTATCTGCATCGATCAACCTGACAAGAATGTCAATAAACCTGAGGGTGCGAAACACCACTTGCACCTACTTCGAAGGGGGCGCATTAGTGAATGACTTCGGCTCGCTATCAGCACTTTCGCCTCTGCTCATAGTGAGGGAAGTTGCATCATTGGCAGTAACCAGAAGCCCAACGTACGAAGATCGACTCTTCAACTTGCTTTCATTCTCACTGTCGGAATTCATGGTACTTGATGCAGAAGTCAAATGTCACAGAATCGGATGACACCAGTGAAAGGACTTACGGCGGTTGATGAGATCCTTCGATGGCCTCCTCCTCCTGAATGTGAAGCTGCGGGCTGTCGCGTCGAATTATCTGAGCTATTTCGATCGAAGGAAGTACAAGAAGACATACATACGTTTTTACAACTTCAATCGTCTTGTCAGCTGGGTCAGATCTATTGATTTTATCGTATTTACAAGCACCGAAACGTAACCATCAGCCCTTGACCAAGGAACAAATGTGCAACTCACGATGCCCCTGATTTGACTTTTGCAGGAGTTGAATGGTAGACGTTCTTGACGTTCCCTCTTTCAGTACCTACTGGAAGAAGCACTACCGGGCTGTGAATGATCTTTGAACCCTCGACCCGTTGCAACATATACCGGACAACGCACTGGTTAGCGATATTGCTCGCATTTGAGTGTGAAGGGGCGGCCATAGTTCCCTTGGTGATAATATCTCCATCACCGGCCGAGATTCTGGAAACTATACAAGAGGGTTTTCGGCTCATGGCATCCGCCTTTGTTGTATTGTGAGGACCACTGAACGTTATTTGTTGTAAATCATTGAACAATATACCATTGCTGCGTACATCGAAGGTTCGCATAGATCACGCGAGAAAACCGGACGCGAAGCAGTAGCATGTCCAACTATAAGACTGTTTGCTGCAGAAGTCGGTCGAGGTTGGATGCTGAACTTGCCTAAATCGGGTCTCTCGCATGATGGCTGAAAAGAACGTACGCAAAGTTATCTACCATAGTTGTACTTTCCTTGAATCCTTGTGCTCCGAGCTGGGCAGGTCTCGTTGGAATTTGATTTGGTTGTGCCTGAGGACCACTGGGAGACCGGCTTTTCCTTGTTATTTGAACACAAGTGAATGAAATTAGACCGCAGCTGTGAACACAAATGACTCTGAACTTACCCACTTGTATGACGTTTGTTTGCAAAATCGTTCGATAGCCTAACAGTACATAATCGTCATGAGTCCGCATTCTGGGTATGGAAGGGACATACTTAGACCTAGCCTGTCCGCTGTGAGTGTTTGAGGACATGGGCTGGTCGTTGACGATATGATGTACAGCGAAAGGGACAAGGGATGGGAAAGGTATACACATCGTATGGAATAAACTCATGTATTTACGAACTCTGGCTAGGAGAACATGAGGTTAAGGCGCGAAAGGAGATCAATCTATCGAACCAAGTTGGTCTGTATTCTTTAATGAAACCAGAAAGGACTCAACATCGAATTCCATCATCTGGTGTTACTCATACTTGCCTCGTGTATTCCATGCAGTTAAATCTCTCGATTGTTGGCAGTTTCCTCTGAACTTCTGATAACCATTGTTCGGCTTTCAACGTCGTGTGAGTACAGCGATCACGAACGCCATACTCCTGAAGATACTAAGTATGGAAAATGAGAAAAATGAACATCACCATCTAGTAATAATCTATCCATTGTTCTATTTGAAATCAATGATTCTCAATTGCTGAAAATGATGAGTGATACCTGATCGCTGATCGTTGAAGGGAAACCATAGCCTTGAGGGTGCTGCGTGGTTTATCATCTGTTGATTGTGACGTATGTAACGTGCCTGTGACTTGAATACCATTTTAATGATTTCTGCTAACCATATTTTAGACCTTATAGATATATTGTTTACGGCTAAAATTCAAGTGAATTATAAGTAACTAGTCACGTTTGCGCTAAAATTACAATCTGATGACAACATTGGATCATACTGAAAGTTTTTTCAACTTGAGGGTGGCCGCAGTGTTGAGTCTCCTCACCCGGGTCTCGTAGGGGCAGATGCTCACTACGGTGTCAGTATATGTAAGCTAAAGATATGTAAGCTACTTGAAGAAATGGGTGATAACTAATCCAAAAAGGTTAAGGGAACCGAAGGAATGCAACGCAGCACAGCTTCAAGCTTGGGGCAACCAAGTTCGATAGTGGGCAACTTAGTACGTACGGAGTACTTTCCTGCTACCTTGACATATAATGCCACAGCATGGCCTACCCCTTCAGTAGTCCCAGCGCGCGCAATATCCTCCGTCCAAGGGGGATGTCTAGAGCGTTTATTTGCCCAAGAATTGCCCGAATTTTGCTGTCGTTTTCGATTAACTGATCACGAAAGTCATCGCCACCTTCCGCACGAAGCCGTACAGCCATTTTTTTCTGTTCCTCAAGTGCCTCCTTGAGCGTATATCGCAAAGTTCGACCCGCTTCGGTCTCCGACAGCAACTTATCGACTTCAACCAATTCTTCCTGAATTTGAGCGGCGTCCAAGGCCCTTCGAACGAGAACTTCCTGTATGATTTCTTTAGCTGAGATTTGTGTGCCACGAAACTGGCGCATCTTGGAGCCATCTCTCAACATATCATTCCAGAAATGGTCACGGAGCTGGATTTCGCGCCGAGTCCCGACGTCTGCCTTTACCTCGCCCCACTTCGTCGTTGCGAGAATTATGTGTGTGGCTGCGTTTGGACCACATAGCTTCTCGAACATATCAAAGTTCCTCCTGACTGTCCCCGTTATGCGAGCTTGAGTGATCTCTTGTAGGTATATTATACCTCCAACTTTCATCTTGTCTGAATATCTATTGCGTGTCAATTAACACTGCACAGGTACTACAGGCGTCACGCACGATTTTGCCATCCAAATAGCGATACGCCTCAAGATTTCCCGATCTTTGGTGCTTGTGTCATCGAATCCGGGAGTATCAACGATGAAGATTCGACGATTCGGAGCTAGTTGATAATGATGAATATACTGCGTCTCGGATTGAAGATCATTCCCAACGCGAGCATGATTATTCCCTAAAAGAGTGTTTATGAACTACATAGATGATTGGCATTAGCATTCACTATTTTGGGCCGAAGATTTGTTGGTGCATACTGTGCTCTTTCCAGCTCCGGTCGGTCCCATGATGCTGAGGAAGTAAGTACTGAGCATGTTGCATCTGGGCGGGAAAATGACCTACGGAATAACCACATCACCTTCTCTACCATCCTTGATAAAGTGGTCGCCAGATCTGATCTCCTTTTCCCACTTTCGATTCTGACCCATAACGATTCACGACAACTGTTTAACTGACTCAATCCCGCGGTAGAAAAGAAGACGACGAGCTTTGTACTGTGAGGCGAACGTTTGAAAATCGGAGCCCAAGTGATGGGAGCGGAAACTTGGAGAAGGGATGATCAACTGTTATAATTCTCCTCTGTGACTGTTGATTAAGCTAACACCAGCCCATCTACACGAGGCATACCAAGGCCTAAATCACTCGGTGTATACCACATGTTTAAGGTCTGCAAGAAGTTTTACCGGCCCGAAGTTGGACGTTGTCCCTTCTTGGGCAAGTGTTGCATATCATCGGGATGGAATGCAGCATTGAAATATGCTCATTGCTAGGCACACAACATGGAACCCTTATCTTCCGCCCCCTCTTCCAGCGAATCTGAGGCTTGCGATCGAGCGAGTCAGACGACGAATTTCCGCGGAATCGAATCAGCATCAGAGTGCCACCACATCCACAATAATGTCAGTAAGTACGCCATGCTGTAGTCTCAGATCGATTCAAGTTCATCGACCACTTCCCGGCAGTTGATATCTGAGCTTCTGAGAAATACAACAGAGGAAGATTGAGCACTCCATCAGAATTCTACCAATGACCCATCTCACCGTGCTTTTACCTACTCCGTTTCTCAGTGGGTCAACCCACGAAGATCGACTTCTGTTCTCGTTTTAGTTTCCTCTACTGGAAAAAGATGGCTATAGAGTTTTGATCGATTAAGGACGACGCCACATGATTGAACTGATGCTGTGGACTTTTCGGGTGTTGGCCATATACTTTATCCAGCCAATACCTTTCAACCTGTCATAACAGCCATATATGTGGAGACAGACAGAAGTCTTGCTGGCTGGTACTTGCTGGGATTGCCTAACACTTATTCAGCATTCTGACGGCTCCTGTGAGACATATCAGAGCGCCGAACAAATGATGAGAGTCTGCAATATGTAAGATCATGGACTTACTGGTCATCCTCATTCTTATATCCTTCAGGAACGTGGACACAATCTATCTGGTACTGTATTCGATTGTCGAGTGTGGGGCTCCGTCTTCGGTTTAGCAGGATCGATCAAAAGCCTGAGGACAGTGGAAGAAACCGCTGAAAAGACCTGCACGACGTCGTCGTGTCAGATATGATCTGATTCACAGCTAGCGAACATGAGGCTTTGAGCGAGAATGCGGATGTGCTTGAGATTGCGAGAAAAAGCGGTTTGGGCCGGTTTATGGGAGAGAGGCTTAAAGGAGAAAAAGAGTCCGCGTGCCTCGCGCTTGTTTCGTATTCTGCATACATGTATGGACGAACACGCATCGGCTAGCATCGCGGACTGGATTACCATGCGCCCCATGCGTGACCGTTCGGCCTTGGCCAGCGTATATGACTTGCGTGTATCTTGCGGAATTCTGACAGGCATTAATCCACTGACAATCTGTGGCCTTGTCTTGCGTTTTCAGATTATGAATTAGTTGATACTAGATCCAGAATTTTCAATCGAAGTGTGTTGCCACTGAAACGTGTTTTTCCTCGCGTTATCCTCGATGTCGTTGTGAAGGGCATGGTCTTCTGCTTTCAATCCTTTGAAGATATATTTGACGTGTATGTATTCTATTTTATGCTTAGAGTACCGCATCATCTTATGCTTACGTGCAGAATCTACCAATCTTGAGGTTGTGTTGCCCACGCTTCAGGGTAGTACTTCAGGTATCGACTTGCAGCTTGCAGGTAATCGATCACTGTGATGGCTCCAAATTCTGCAGTACTCGTTTTATAAAGATTTGCCACGCTGCCATTCATTCTCTCGCAACGTGTCCGCTCGATTTGAAGTAGCGTGCGATTGATATAAGCATATTACTTGACCTGAATCACTTCCAACCTTCATGCCTTCGAACACAAAACCGCGCAAATCGAACAAGGACATTCAGAAGGTTTGGGATGAAGATAAAGCCATGACCGACTCACACCCTTATGACATCGTCATTCCGTGTGTTATCTTTTTTTACGTTATTGCAACCCTCCAATTATTTGTCAGAATCATGGGCATCACTGGGAGTGGGACGAGCACGGTTCGGCCTCTGCAATTTCACAATCTCCACACTCAACCAATTCTAGCTAATTAATATACTCTCAAGCAATACAGCGGGGTTTCCTGTCGGCCATGGTGTTGATCCCTGCACTCAGACCATTCAATATATCATTGTCGCACATCCCACAGCTCCCACGCATCGCATTGTTCTTCTCGACACGCCCGGTCTGGATAGCATTAATGCTCCAGATGATGAAATTCTAGAACGCATTGCCTCATGGCTGAGAAAATCGCAAGTACTATTGTAGGAATCTGAGAGTGAATACTCACTGTTTTCGTAGGTATGGCGATGGGATGAAGCTCGCAGGGGTTATCTTTCTGTACGAAATCAGTCGGGCGCGAGATTTGTCGTTGGCTCGAAAGAACCTTGATCGTTTTGAGAGCTTGTGCGGTGACACGGCGACAAAGAACGTCTTACTTGTGACGACGAAATGGACTACCCCACCAAAAGACTCGGATCTGGACAGAGAAGCCCAACTACAAGGCCCGGGACACTGGGGACAACTGATCCGTCGAGGATCACGAATGTGTCGGCTAGATGATCTATCTTACGAAGCTGCTTGGAAGCTCATCAATCTCAGCCTTGCAGACTCGTTTACGTTCGATACAGAGAAGATCAAGGACGATGTGGATCGCATAAGGGAGTCGCTCACGAAGAAAGGTGATAGTCAAGGCTTGATCACTACGCTCGAGGAGTTACTCATGTCTCAAAACAATATGGCATTGGAGATGAAACGCGGCGGCTCGACAGATATCCTATGGACTCAGCTGGTTGAGAATGACAGACGCATTCGTGACACACTTCGGCAACTCAATGCAAAAGTTCCACTTTCACAAAAGTTCATATCTTTCTTGAAATCAAAGTTTGTGAGTAGGATGAACATCTCATATTCACTCGCTCCTTATGATGTTTCAAACAGAAATGAGAAATCTGCCGGAGGGGGTTGGCTTCAGGAGCCATTCGTTCACTGTTCAACGAGTATAGACCTTCATCGTCACTGGGACTACCTTATGGTCCTTCGCGTCAATAGACGGCGTTAATCTAGCTCATTTCGACCTTATGTTAGGTTCACCTTCAAGAAATCATTCGAGAAACGCTCAGTAACAAACTGTTATTACTAGGCGTAATGTCTCGTGTTGAGTTGGTTTTTGTCACCCCCAGTTTTATGACGCCTTGTTTGGCACGGTATTGAAGCTATTCACGGTTCTAGGACATGCTGGCTGTGGGTTGTGTGCCCGATTCTTGATTATCAGGATGACCGATAGTGATACCAAGCCCCCTGCTCCACCAGCACCTATAAAGGCTGTAGCTCCCACTATGACACTATCATTTCATTGCGATTATCTGCTTCAATCAAAAAACGAGTGTCCTCGCTTTCTAACAACTTTGGGACTCCATGCCATCAACAGGACAAGGTAATTTCCTCGACCACTTCAGTTTGATTCAGAAATTTTTGACCACCAGTGTCTCGGACTGGCGTGTTTTTATTGACAAGTACAAGGTTGAGATCACGCGGATTACAGGATGAGATATGGAGGATTAAAGAGGATATCGTGTTTTGACATAGTGTGGGTACCTTGGATGCTCAAATCTCGTCTTGTCAATGGCTCTATGAAGTCATGATGATGCCCTACAGAGTGAGATGCCGTCCTCCATAATCAGCTTAGTAACTGAACTTCACAGCTACAATTTACAGGTGACACAACCCTGTTTAATAACCTGAGTCCCATCCATTAACTTGAACGTGAAGGTTTTAGCCGATCACGCTGCAGAGATACTCAGGACGACTTTCATCAACGCTAGATGTCATAAGGGCACAATCGAAACGTGTGAGGCTCGCATGATTTGCATTTGAGAAAAATGAAGATTTGTTTTAACCCATCGATTAAAATTTGGCCAAAGAAAGCTCACACGTAAGACGTTAAATGAAGAACCTCTGACTTGGATAACGTTTGAACGGACAGAGTAGTATCAAAAATAATTGGTCAAACTCGGTGTTGAGCACAAGAGATTTATGCGTTCATTATTTGCACTGCGCTGGCCCAGGCGGCCAGCGCGATCGGTATTTGTTAGTCTTTGGACAACGGTAAAATATTTT
>JAGDQM010025277.1:35378-76211 GCA_017580835.1 Termitomyces bulborhizus | reverse complement strand
ATTCTTTTCTCTCCTAAAAACTACATATAAAAACCCATGTATTAGTCTATATTCGTTGTACAATTAACACAGTTGTCCCTCTCGTAAACTCGTTCTCTCTCTCTTGTTCTAAGTTCTTCAGATTTCTGAACGGGTTTCTGACAATGGGGAAGTGTCCCTCTGCAAGTCCTCGAACAATACCATGAAGAGACGAAGAAAACATCTCCTTTTCTTGGTTTGTGTGAAAACAATTGAAAGACAGATCAGATTGCAATTGAGAACTATCCATCATGGTACGCCACCCGACACGACGAGAAGGTAAAGCAGGAACACGACTTGGACACATACTAGCGCTCCCGTTCTCCATCGACATCCCTAGAGATGCCCGAGTCCCAGCGTATCAAGGGTAGCAATCGGATTACCCTAACCCCAGATCAGATACACTTGCATCTTGCACACGCACTGTACTTAGCTCTGGCTGAGGTATCATGTAACTCTGATGACGTAAGCATTTCCGAAGGTGGCGTGCTAGGAATCATGCTGACAATGCTTCGACTGTGTACGCTTTTGTCTTTCAAACCCTCTCTGAAATTCGAATACCCGCGACTAACCCTCGAAGCGTGCTGGGAACTTTTTCATGATCAAAGTTCCAAGAAATAAACTGCTTCTGCATTAGACTAAGTATTATATACCCATTTGTCTTTCGGGTCCCTCTGCAAATTGACTGTCGTAGATAGAACCTGCCATCAATACATCTTCTTCCCTGCTTCAAGTATCTCTCTAAATCAGAGGGAATAATAAGTTATGGTGATTTCTTTCTCAGAATTTTATACGTTCCACGCATCCGCTCGGAACCAAAGTTCCTTAGTTCCCACTAGAGAACCAGGAAAAAGTCTATATTTTCAACACTTCAAACAAACATAATCCATCTTGTGAGCAGAACATAAACTCGTGGGCAAAGAAGTTCAGAGTCGTACGCCCTGAGGTCCATATTTGGCCAGCATGAAGTCAATTGTAGTGGCGAATTAGTACCCCTGCAACTTCCTCCTCTTCCACTCCTTTCTCTTTGCTTTCTTTAAGGATAGTTTGACCATATGCAGCAATCCTACCCTTCCTATATGTACCCATGGAAGGCGCACGATCATCTTCTGTCCTTCGAATGATCCCAACGCGCTGGAGAACAGGACTCTCCTGCAAGGGAACCAATTTCACATCATCGTTGAACAGTACAAAGTAGAATACACCCAGACGTGTAAAGTCTCGTTGATCTGCGGGAGGCTGGTGGACGCGATGAATTGTCCCTTTGTAAAAGCCCCCTGATAGAAATTCTAAAGCATCTCCAGCGTTGACGACCTACTCTAGACGTAAACAAGAGGCGCTCGATGTAAGGTGTTCAATGTGACACAGACCAAAGCGTTATCAATATGCTTGACCCATTTCCACTTCCCTTGCGGGTCAAGAATCTGTAGCGCTGATACAGGCTGGCTCCATAAGAAAGTCAAGCTGCCAAAGTCTATGAAGCGTTGATAGATATCGTAGCGACAGCGCATAATGCATATTCGTACCTGTATGTCCCTTTAGCCAGACGTTCTTGGTCTTCTCCTCTTCCTCTGAGGATCGGGGATAGCTGATTGTCATGCATTTGGTTATTGCGGGAGCAATTGAGTTACCAATTTACTTACTATTTCATTATACGGACTAATATAGTTACTGCTAAGCAATAGGTGCACACCAAACAGAAGATGACTCACTCCATGTCTCCGACAAGTCAGAAGCGAAGCTATGTTTCTCCACAAACGTCTCTTCTGGTAGTTCAAGACCGAGAGCGAGCAACCTGTAAAAAGTTCTCAACTGATCCATTACGGTTTGATTGTCATACTTTAACAGGGGAACGAGGACATTGCAGTGATTGTGTTGCGCAAAGGCACCAAGCTCTGGCAAAAATGGTCGCAAAGCCTCTGGATGTTCTTTGGCAGTAACATCGGTATGAACTACGGAGATTCGTCAACATAAATCTTCAACGAGTAGTTCGCACTGACTGTTATAATGCTCGATCTGGTCCCGGACCCCGGAATCAATGTGCTGTAGGGCGCATTATCAGCAAACAAATCAAGTGATCTCACGTAGATTCTGGTCACCCAATATTGGCGTAGTTTATAGCCTTGGTAACTTCCGGTCTCCTTCATTCTACCAACATACTTCCGCTTTTCTTGGTCGCTGACACCGAAGGGGACCTCTGCAATATCAAAGATGCGCCGAGTCTACGAAATGAGAATGAGAACTGCATTGAATGAAGTAAAGAAGGCGATACCTGCTCTTGTGTATATCCATGGTTGATCACGTAGAAGAAGCCAATCGTACTCATTGCATTGCGTACGTCCTTAACGAGCTGCGCTTTTCCTTCAGATGTGCCGAATTTCGCAAGATCGATGATAGCTAGGTCTGCGAAGTCCACTGGAATATCACGTTAGAGAAATATGACTGAAAAGCTAGCGCAAGTAACACTCACACTCCTCCTTAGTCGGTGGAGGTGGGATGTGACGAGGGGTATCGGGAAGAACTGTTGCAGGCATGTTTTTATTATGGGGAAGTCAATTGCTTGAAGGAGGACCTGTCGATGGTCCTTTTATGCTGTCCACATAACACCCGTCAGATGATTCGTTCAAGAATCAAGAAGCTAGACCAGTAATTGGGCTGAGATGGACATGAACCTTAAAATTTCCAGGGTAGACATTCATGAGCGGCAAAACTGGGTTCTTGAAAAAAGGGACAGTTACCCGCACAGAGTGCAGAAAATGCTCAGAGTATACTATGAAGGCCGCCGCGGAGCCAGCCAGGAGGATGGAACCTATCAGGTCAGGCGCTGGAGTACGAATCAGCCATACGATCATGACGGGTGAAATTACACACTCCACACGCCTGGACTTGGGAAAATCTCCATTAGCACTCTGTATAATGTCGAAGCAAAAAGCGCTTACACGATGCTATATCTGGAACGTTCTGTAACGAGGACGACCTCGTTGGAATTGCACCTCCCGGCCCGCCATACTTGTACATTTGTAATATGTCTGACCTCACGAACGTGAAGCTGGTTGTATCCATATGCATCATGAATCGTTTACTATCATAACACCATGCGATGATGAGATCAAAACTAGCGGACGCGTGATCAGTCTTTCACCATCTACAACATCGTTATTCATTTGAGCATACAAGTAATCTTAAAACTCAATGGCGCTTCAACCGTCCCTCCGCCCTCTAGTAGTAGCTGGCTCACTTGACGCGCCGCACACTCTTGATATCTTCTGTAAGCGAGCGAGTACATATATCCTCAAATTTATCCTTATATCGGACAGTGGACTATGTCTGTCCATTCAGGTTGGGTCACGTCATGAGCAGAGCTTGCAGTGGGCTCGCTAATCGTACAATAGCGCCAAGATGGCTCTAGTAATTGACGGTGTCCTCAAGCCTCTCTTCGAGACAGGAGGTAAATACGCTGGTAAAGTCAAGGCAATCATCCGCCTCCAGGTCCAGCCATGGCATGCAACTTCTACCCTGACTCACGAGTCTGCTCTTGCGGTGTGCACGAAAGACTCATCACTCAAATCAGTACACATATTGACGATATCTGTGCTTCAAGGTAGCGCGCGCATCGCCTGAACACTTCTGGCCCTATTCTCTTCTGGAAAGTAGATTTGTTCCAATCTACTTTCTCTTTCTGTTCTCATCTCCCCACAGTTGTTCAAGAATCAGGGCGACTACTTTGATATCCCGACCTCTACCCTGACACCCCTTCAGATCCGGGAGAATCTCGCCAAGCTCGCAGCGCAAGTCATCCCTCCTGCTTCTGTCGAAGAATTCAAGGAACTCTTGAAGCTGAAGAGCACGCCGAATGGAGGCAATGCTGTCACCGATGATCTCAAGTATACTAGTGTGTACTAATCGGACTTTGATCTAATCGGGGTACTGACGTCATTCCTTCCAGTCAAGTTCTCGAGGCAGAACAGCATTCACGTATCGCCGACTGTGCTCTGGGACGGTCTTGTGGCTAACGAGATCTCTAGCAGCTGGGGTTTAAAGGAGTGGTCCGAGTTTCTGGCAGCTAAAGTCAAAGTGTGATGAATGAATACTGCATGTAACAATCCTCTTGCACGCCATCCTGCTAGTTCTACGACGAATAGAATTAAACAATTACCGTTCACATAAAGGAGTCTCGAACGCGACACACGTCATTCTAAACGAGAGCGATCATTCTGCTCTCAGGTTCCGATTCGGAGAAAAGAGGAAGACTGGTTTTCCAATAGAATCAATATTGCTAGGCGTCGAGTAGCCGATTTTCTTTCACATGTCAAACAGTCTGGTCAAAAGTTTAGTATCGGTGGTTAAGGCAAGAATGACATGAGATTTGAGAGCTCGTTAGAACCTCAATTCTGATCCTTTCCCAGGCAAGGATCGTTTTCGACTAGCGTGGGTATTTCCCGTGGAGGCACGATTGTATTGTACAATAAGATGCCAGCCAGGCCACGACTAGTCTTCCAAACAAGTAAGAACACATGATCATGAATATGTCCATGTAAACATAGTATACAGAAAGTAAAGATAAAGAAAGAAGAATCAAATCCCAGGGCGTATCGTAAGCTGTGATTCAAAGCACAAACACGTGGTACTAGTAGTACAATTACATTTTGAGATAAATAATTTAGAACTTCATTCGTATGGTCAATGAAAGCTCCACACTATCTATATATAATCTTTCTGTGTTTTTTCATCAGAGAATGTACTCCGCGAAGCAGAAGACGGTGGTGGAGGTGGAGGTGGGTTGGATGTGACGATCGTTTGCACGGGGCCAACCGCAAAGCCCATAGTGGCCTTTGTGCTCATGTTTTCAAAGTCGAGGTGTGCGCCGATCTTGAACATGTCAGTCTTATATATTCTTTGGAATATATAAGAGTCCTGGAATGGGAGCGAGGAGGGATCGGCTGGCGTGTTCACAAGGGACTTGGTCCATATGCGTAAACGATGCGAGGAGCCCGCAGGTACGGAGCTTATGGGAACAGAACTGCACGTTGTAAAGGGGAAAAGAGGAAAGAGAAAAATAAGAAATCGAAATGATAAGAAACGAAAAAAGACTTGCTAGATGAGGAAAGTCACTGTGCGGGGATCACCATCTATGCGCAGTCGTAGATCTTCTATCAGGTTGCCGCCTATACCATTTGAGTCGTAGTCGATTGAATACTTGTACAGGTTTTCGTTCACACGTTGCCACCTTTATCAAGGTGAGAAGATGAGTTGCTCAGGACACCCAAAAAAACAAAGTTTACAGTACCTGCAACTGAAGGTGACTAATGCGCGTCCGATGTACCCATGGTACAACTGGGATCTATTATCGACGCTCCTCAAAATCATGATGGAGGCTCCACTAATCGAAAGAAAATCGAGGTCCTTCCCCACCCATAACTCGTCCTCCGCAAACACCCGGTGTTCAACCCCATTGGCCCGTATCCAAACACGGAGAGAGTACAGTGAACCCGCAGGGATACTCGATTTGCCAGGGTAAAGACTGAGTGACAAGCTGTCAGCGTCGCGCCAGGGTACGGACCTGAATTCTCTTACAAGACAACGAAGTCGAGGGTCCGTGGATCAACCGAAAGCCTTAGAACAGCTGGTTCGCATATAACACGTTCGATTCCGTTGCATTTGATCGTCAGGCGAAAGGTGTATTTTCCTGGGGTTGGTTGCCCAGACGCAGGTTCCACTCTGACATGCAAGTTAGCTGATACTTGTGAATATCACATATAGATGGACGTACGAGATATGGAGTTCTAGGGGAGTTGATCCCGCGAGGATTTTATATGTATAAATGTAACGCTCCCGCTTATTTGCAGGGTCTTGTCGTGGTGTGCTTCAGAAAGATGTGAGTCGGCGCTCAAGTTACAACATGCAGCACAAACCTTAGGGACCTCTGAATTGAAGGTGCTGATTCTTCTGAAGACTGCCAGTGAACGCTCCGGCTTCCGTTGCTATTGCTGACAGGCGAATGTCAAGAAACACGCATGTACGACAGTATTGATATGTAATCACCTTCTGCTGACCTCATAATCTGGACATACCTCGTGCTGCCTGCGAGGTTGCTTCATATCTTGATAATGGTACGTTGCGGCGGGGGACATGAGCGTAGTAGGTTCGTGAAAAGTCGTGGGTGATGCAAATGTAAATTCGGACAAACGATTGACCTCTTACGGGAACATTGACAGCTTCAAGCTTGGTTCAGCGGGGTCATGTGGATTGATTGTGCACCCACTAAGAATGCCCATTATTATATACTTCTCTCTGTACACCCGAGTGAGGCACATCCTGATCATCATGATTGCGATCTTTCAGATTCTTGATGAAACGAATGCACAGCATCAGCACTGACTTTATGCACTCAAAACAGCCTTCCTAAACAACTTGCAGGGTCACGACAGACGCGAGGCTTATGTAGGAAGCAATCATCCGGGCTCTGCAACCGTACCAATGCAGTTTTGTTGTTTGCGCTCATCTTGCATTGCAAGTCCGCTGGCAGTGCTCGAAAGAAAACTTGCACTGCCTGTCCGCTTGAAGGGTTTCTTCCTCTGGTCCTTTCATACGCGTCGTATGTAGTCTTGACTGTTACCTTGGCATAGAGAGTTGTCAGATACACTAAAAACGGAAGATCTCCGAAAGATATGTTATTATAGTGGTTCTTTATGTGCACTCAAAACTGACTGCGCAAAGATGGGCTATGTCAAAAACTAATTTGAATTTTGCAGCATCTGTGAACACATCTAATCTGACTTGCCCTGGCAGATGCTCATGAGTCACACACGAACAGAAGGGAGCAAGTAGCACTCACCCTAACTAATGAGTAAAGACCGTAAACACTTCCGAGCGTACTCGCGACGAAAAGGGCACCGAAGGTACCTGCAATATCGGTTGAATCAAGAGAAACTTGCTGTAGCGTGAAAATGAAAACTTACCGACGTAGAGCCCGGACCGGGGAAGACGAAACATAATCTTCCTGGGGTCATTCTAAGGAGAAATTCAAAGGTAAGACGCGGTTGAACTGGGAAGGTGTATACCTGGATGGCCCTTTGCTTCTCGATGATGCGGTTGGGCTCTATTTTGGTGTCAATGGGCATAATAAACAACTGAGAAAACGTACTGTTGTAGAGGGGCGAGAGCAGCAACATGGTTCTGTACGGAGCGTTGTGTCGAGAGTTGGTCGAGAGGTCGAGGAAAGCGGGAGGTTGCGGAGTTTAGTTTAATTCCGACAGCCGAATTCCGAGCTAGCCGACGCCGCGACCACCATGGCCAGTCAAGACCGCGTTCGTGTCAGAGTATGTCCGTTGAGATTCCTCTCGTCGTACCCCTCGTTCTACTGACAGACCTTTAACAGGGGGTTAGTATATTCCGGCCCATTGTATATGGCAACACCGCCATCGTTTTGACTGTGCCAGAGCGCGAGAAGCTTCCAGTATCTGCATGCGAACATACCCACAGGTGGACCGTTGCAGTCCGCAGCGCCGCATCTCCAGAGAATGCCGATCAAGTTGGCGGTGCAGACGACCTCAGCTACTTTATTAAACGTGTCACTTTCAAACTCCATGATACTTATCCTAATCCAACCCGGAGTATGTTTCTATCCGCGATTTAACATTTCGACATATTTAACGCCTCAGAAGATGTCGACAAACCTCCATTTGAAGTCTCAGAAACGGGGTATGTTCTTTGCCTGATTGTTGGCGGTATTATCAATATCCTTCTTTGAAAGATGGGGTGAATTCGACATTCAGATCCGTATCAACTTCATACAAGAAAGTGGAGAAAAGGCTATCGTTGTATATCACCATCTAAAGCTACATCCATGGACTGCTAGTGGAGAACCTTGGATCCCCACTCTCGACCTTGCAATCAAGGCTGGTCCCGTACACTCATGGCAATACGATGAAATCGTTTTCCACGACCCATACCAAAATTTCCTGAACATTCTCACGAGTCATCCCGTCACCCATCTCCCCAAGAACAAGCGTAAGCCAGTGCCCTTCCATCTGGCCCACCCTGCTTCTTTGGAGGCTTCCAAAGGCGGTACACCGGAGTTTACATCTCAGATGGAGAAAGAGGAGGCCGAACGGCTAGAGGCAGCACGGCAGTCAATCATTACCGAGCAGGAAAAGTGGAGAGGAATCCTGATTGAGAAGGAGAAGGAACTTAAGAAGTTGCAGGAGCAGCTAGCCACGACTCCACAACCACCAGAGTCATGAGTGCATGGAATATCTGTTGTAAGTATAATGATGCGTGTACTATAGTTACATCATGTGATAAACAATTAGTTTACATTTTGTGTAGATACGTCGTTCCTAGTGCCAAGGCGCCCAACCTGGGTACATTTTTGCCTTTCAGACGGATCAGACACTGGTTGGGCAAAATGTGCATGATACATACCAAATGAGAAGGATTAGTCGCTTCCTGAATCAGCATCTGGACAAGATTGCTCGTTGATATCTCTTTTTCTTGCCTCTCTTTACTCGTTGAGTAGATTCCTTTCAGCTTTTTCTCGATCGGATTCAAAGCGTTTTTTGCTAGCATGCGAAGATCCACAGAAGGTTTAACCTGGTTTCTGCGCGTCGGTTCCCGCTCCTAATTGCGATTCAGCTTCTGGATGCAGAACCTCAGAAAAGGAGTACGCGCACCAGCTTACGCTTTTCGTCTTCCCATTCAACCAGAGGATCGTGGATGAACGCATCGAGGACACTCATGAGCGAGTCTTTGTGGTCTCGCAAGAGTTGCAATGTTACTTCGCATGCGATCCGGAAGACACCTACAAATTCGAAGAGGTAAATTACACCGACCATTCAGAGGGGAAAAACTTGACCTTCAACCCCCGTCACACCCAGCCCGTCAATCATGTTTTGAGTTAGCCTGAATGGTACCCGCTCAGGTGTTTCCAGAGTCTTGCCCTGAATGTCGCTATGTTCAGGACAACAAGGAGGAAGTCGACATAGTCGTCACGAACCTTCTCAAACAGACAATTGAAGTCGACGTGAACAATATCTCCCGTGATGCTATCGAGCAGAATGTTCTCGCAGTGTCTGTCACCAAGACTAGGACAAACCATAGTGAATAGAGGTCCAGCAGAAAAAGACGCCGTTGATCGTACCCAAGGATGAACCCTACCATGGACATAACAGCAGCTGTTCGACCGTATGCCATACGGCTAGCAAGCCATGCAGTCGGTTCTGGAAACGTCTCGATGAACCAATCATGAAACACGGGGGGGAACCTGACGATTGTTAGTTATTGACATTATGACCACGCATAACCCCTCACATAGGCAGAACTTTTTCAGTGAAAATGTCCGCTGCGTCTCTGTCCTTGGCAATTTTAATCCGATTGAAGAAATCGCTCATCTCCGATGTCTATTGAAGTTAGAGGGATATCCAACAAATCCTTGGTGATTTGCACTTACCCAATTGCGAATTTGTCTCGCTTCGTAATACTTGACAAGAACGGGACGAATGGGTATTGTATTCGGCACCCACTGAATGAAGCCACATTCCTCGTTGAGCGTCACGACACCGTACGTTCTGATGTCTTTCGTCAAGTCAGAATTCCGAAAGTCATCTCCATGTCGAGTCAGACACTTACGAAGCTGTCGTCGACGTGATTCCGAATTCGCTTTCAGCAATTTATTAATGATGGCATTGAAATCCATCAATCGAGCATCTTTGCGAAGGTCGTCCTTCGGCTTTCCCAAGAACATGTATATTTGGCCGTTACTCCCTTTTATTGTGATCTTGCGGGGTTTAGCAAGTGAGCGCATGACCTCAATCTCGTCGAAGAATTCTGGACGTTTTGAGTGGCTATGAAGGGAATGAATAAGTACTTAAACATACTCGCAAATGTTGGAGCATTTGGAGGGAAAGGTTGATGAAGCGACTCGGCAGACGAGGTCGGTGGAAGACTTGCAGTTAAGGACTCTTGGAGTGGAATGATTAGAGGAGACTTCCCCAATTCAGCCAGACGCTTGAAGTCCTTCATAGTAAGACTCTTCTTGTCATCGTCGATGGGGCGGTCGCAGAGATTGAGCAACTCATTCGTCATTGCAAGACACTGTTGAACAAGATCTGCAACTTCCTTGTCTGAGTTATTGGGATGGTCCTACCAGAATTCAATAATGATAACTTCTTACGGAAGATTAGTAGCAGTCACCTGGAGTTGTTTCAGAATTTGCTTTCCTCGATGCTCGCGATTTGGTTTCGTTGACTTCACCACTGACGTGAATAACCACAAAGCCTGCTTAGGGTACTCTTGCAAGACTCGGACAATAAGCTTGGATAAATGTGTATACACTTCAGGATTGGAATGTCCCACACGAGAAACAATTTGAGGGAACGCGGTGTACCACTTTGAAAATGTTGATAGTATCGATTGAAATAAAGCTAAAAGACTGACCTTGTAAGCCGGGCAATCGACAATAGCCTTTGAAACATTTTCATTCAGTCTCTTGAAGACATCTGTTCCAGCTATGGCTCTGTCATCACCCAAATCCAACCATATTGTCAGAAGGCGGGGAACAGTTTGATATACATATTTTGACCCAAACTTGATGGCTTTTGCAAAGGATCGCACGGTGTAGAGGTTCATCTTAACCCCTCTAGGAAGAATAAGAAATCAGTGATAAGTTTCAACCGTATCTATTCACCTTCTTCCCTGCTCAGACACCGGCAAGTTTTTGAAGCATTCATCATGAAATTGGCCAAGATAGAAGTGAGCACTTTCCCATCTATGACAAAAGATCAATTGGTAGATGTTCAAATCGAAGGGGAGAGAGAAAAGTACTCTGGTCGCAACTGCGTCGCATCTGTAAAAATCTTAAAGATCGCGCTTATGTCGAATCTGTCAGATTCATTCATCCAGCGAGCACGAAGAACTTGTGCCTATTAGATGTTAGATGCATCGGATGGGATGTGCAAGTTTATGAACGTCGCTTGCCTTGGCCTTCATACTTTTAATCTCATCATCATCCTGGGTCAGATCGACGACATTACTTGATTCTTCTAACATGCCGAGGGACCTCATAGAGTTTTCCAATTCTGTGAGCGCGCGTAGTGGCTCTCCCATTGCTTTAATAAGCTTGGCACTTTCGAAGAAGGAAAATTTGGTTTTATTCTGGGTAGCTTGAAGCATAGCGCTGTACGCTGTCTGCCAGTGCCCAGCCTTTCGAGCGATGGCCGCACTAGTCAGCCAAGAGCGACCATGCTCACTAGCGAGCGTTTGGCGGGGAACAGAGCTGCACTCAAAATAAACAAAAGCGGATGTTTGACAGTGATAGACGTACGATAATGAAAAGGCTGTCCTGCGCAAACTTAGAATAGGCTCACGACTACGAAATGTTGGCAGTGTAGATTCAAAACGGGCGGTGAGCGTTTCCGACAAAGATGCTAGAGCTCGACGACGTCGATTTTGAGAGGGAGCTTGTGAACCTGATGGCAAGTGCGTCAGCACATCCTGTATCGTCTCCAGCTCGTGCATAATGTGGAGGTCCAAAATGGCTTCATAAGATCTGCGATATCCTCTGATTCCCGCTGCAGTTATGGGAGCACCCAGAACCGAACGTGCAACGGATATAGACTTCGTGATTTTCTCAGAGTCGCCAATACGCATGGCAAGGAGAAGCCGCGCCATAACAATTGATGACGATTGAGCAGATGTACGTTCTACCATGTCCTGAACTTCATCCCATGCGCCGACCATCCATGCGCTTTCAACATGAAAACCAGCTAGGGCAGCTTCCCATTCAGGATGTCGAATAAGAACACCCTTGACATGTGTCCTCAGCGTGTCTAGCCAATGAAGATCTATGAATGAGGGGAAAATATCAAACCAAGAAATGATTACCATAGTGTCCAAGGTTTCGCAAGCATCGAAGAAGGCCGATGTGAAAATCGACATTACCTGGTGATTGTTGTAACCGTACTTCCCAACAGCTTTGAGCGGAGGTCCATCGGCCTGTGCTTTCGTGTTGGCGGATCTGATGTTCCAGAGAAGGCGAGAGGATCATTGTGGAGACGCCTTCCATGCCGTCAGGTTCATCTAAATGAGAATATATCTCGTGAAGTCGTTCGTAGTAGCCAGGAAGGTCCTTGTTATTCGGCGATTGTTCTTGAAGAGTGACTATCTGTCTTTCGAAACTCATGAGGGACCGCGCATAAGCCTTGCATTGGAAAGCAGCTCGCGCTATTAGAATCTGGTCGATACTAGAGAGTATGGAGTCAACTCGCAGGAGTTGTTCCTCCAACTTGCTGTCGGTTTGGTAGTCCCGGGCTCGTTTGCTTTCAATTTTCTTTTTACCGATATTCTGACGCGCCAGGCGAACCCACTTGTTGATATGATCCATAATCATGAATACGGCCTGCAATGATCACCATTAACCCATGATTTCAGGCTATTATACGAAGCAAAAAGCTTACTTGGGCACTGAGCAACTTTTTGTCCGGAGCTGAGGAACTGTCTGCATCAATTTGATCTTCAAGGACGGTCTTTAGCTCAATACGAATAGCTTCGGCGTCGGCATCATGGCCTGATATCAAAATGTTCAATACCAGGTGAGGAAGAATGTGATAGGCAACTACGACATCTTTATTCCTGACCGTAGGAGGAAAAGAAGCAAAGATGTTACGAGCTGTCGGCCCAGATGCCCTGTCGATGAGATGACAGGTCCAGATCTGAATCCATTCACGATACGTGAATTGAGTAGGATAGATGGGATGCTCAGTCTGAACTACTGGGGACGGATGGAAGGAGTATTTGGAATCAAGAAGAGAGATGAGAGTTTCCACAACGTGTTTGGGTAAACTCTTCCATCTGTTCCGTGCTTTTGTCGAAGGTGGACCTCCACTTCCAGAACCTATGAGGGATGGCGTGAAACGACATACCCTCAATAACTCCTGCAGAGTGAAGCCAAGGTATCTCTGGTAAACGACATCGTTCGTAGCACGAAAGACACCAACAAGAAGATCTCGAATGAGGTGCATTGCAAACAAAATAGCCTCTTCCTCGTCTGCGAAGTTACACAAGACAATCATACTTGGGTCTTGGACGTTGATCTCGAGCCTATCAGGGTCCAACGCGCCAAGGATTCCGATACATTCAAAGGCCAGGAGTCTTAACGGCTCCGTTCCGTCGCCATCTCGACATGAAACAGCGATCAGGGTCGTCATGATTTGGCCAACCATTGGATCGAATATATCGCCGGAGGCATTTTGACGAATGATTCGAGTCTCGGCGATGAGGAATCTTTTCAATTCATCAATCGACAATACTGCAACGGTGAGATTTTCGCTGACGCAATGGCTCAAAATTCGCTGGAGGTGTTCTTCAGGTGCCCAATCTCGTCGGAGGTGCTTCAAGTGTTTATGAAGATGCGCAAATTCAGGCATGGTGGATAAGTCAACCACGTCATCCAGATGTTTATCAAGCTTTTCACCAATTTCAATGATGAGGTACTCTAAGGATCGCAGCGCAAAACCACGAGCGTTCGTGTTGAATATTCCCCATGAGAACAAGAATGCTGCTGTCGTGGGTCCTATGTAAGGCTTGATCTCGTCAGGTTCTAGCATAGTCAGAAAAACATGCCAGGTCTCGAGGGTAACTTCTGAAAGTTCCTCGACAATGACCATTGTTTGAAAAGTAGACATGTACTGTGACTACATGTCAGTAGAAACACATCAATTATAATTTTAAATAACCTGGGGGGCATAGTCACTGATAGCCTTTCCAACATGACGCGCTAAGGCTCCCATACTTCGTAGAATCATCTGTTTTCTTTCAATTGACACTTTGACCTTCACTTCTTGTAAATAGTCACTGAGCTGGGAGAAAATACCCAATGTGTGCGGCTTGAGGAAGGTTGCCAAATCCTGAGGACGACTTTGTTTTACAGGACGTAACGCCTCTTGCAGTTTACTCAAGGCGGTCAAAGCCTGCAGCAAAGTAGCAGTCAATGATTCAACAGTACATATACAAGGAAAGGGCGAACAGTATTGGCTTTATGGGCGTGCCCAAGCTCGATGATGATCTCAGCAAGTGTCTGAACTTGGCTGCTCTTGAGCAGGTCTTGGATGGTGACCGTTACACTTCCCGGCAGGTCAGTGGCAACCATCCGTTCGATGAACTCAATCGCCTTCTTTGTCTGTCCAGGACCCTGCAGCTGAAATACATGCGCAAGAATCGGAGGAGCTTCTTGAAGGTATAAAGCAGATACAGGAACTTCAAGAACCCGAGCAATACTCTGAAGAACTTTGGTGTCACAGCTTCCAAAAAGTTTGGGATACGTTTGCTGTCTCGTCATCGAGATGAAGGTTGCCGCGGACATTCCCATAAGACGGCAAGTTTCCGTGAGGAGGTCAGGTTGAGTATAGTAGCGTGATACGAGGAAAGGGGCCACGCGATCTATGTGGCGTCCTAAGAGTGAATAGAGACTCTTTCCGGCTACTTGTTTGATGTTGTCAATCTAGTTAAATGATGAAATAGGATTTTCAATGAATTCATGAAAGCACTTACCTTCATATATGCCGTTCCCTTGAGAACAGGGTTTTGACTTCCAAGCTGGGCTATTAGGAAACACAACGATTGTCCTACAACTTCCAATTCCGGAGACCTGACCCCATTGCTTTCAGTGAAGGGATAAGAGAGGTTGAGTATGGACGTACTTTCCCGCCTGACCAACCGAAATGATCAGGCTCTCTTTCACAGGTATTTTGACACCGTCGAATAGGCAGTAGAGACGGTCAAAAATCGACTCGATGCTCAGTCCGTTTATGCCTAATACGTGGAAAAGAGCAGCTAGTGCATTGCTAGAAGGGCCAAGTCAATGACTTGAGCAACAAAACTTCCGGCTACACGTACCCGGCACTCAGGCGTACACTTCTTTCTCTATCTGTTAGACCGCGAAGGATCAAATCTAACGTTCCATCTACGGTATGATTGTCCTCCTTGATCGCGTTATGGCGAATGACCCTGGTTAGAGCAGCGAAAGCCAGCCTCCGAAGTTCGCTTGTCGCTTCAGCTTCAGGACCATTGATCAGTTGCACGACCACGTCAAGTACGAAGGAAACCATTGGAAGTGATTGCACGTTGACCGAAACAGAGCACTGGAAACTATCGCAGCGACAAAGCAAGCAAACGAGGGTGGCAAGCTTCTTGGCAAAGGAAATTCTTGAAGGCGAGTTGGTATTCGAAAGTGGCCTAAGAAGATGATCAATCAGCACTCTTTTCACTGAACACTCTCCATACCTTTGGCTCCATTCTCGCAAGCGACGCAACGCAATGTAAGTGAACTGATCTTCCGGTGCACTTTCTTCTTCATCCGACCAAAGGATCTGATCGGGAAAATACAAACCTTCGACTAGGGCTCGAACCTTCTGCATCCAGATGATACCCGCCGTAGCCGCCCTATCCTTATCATCGGCGGTGATGATGACATTCCTTCTACTCTCAAGCCTTATTAATACCTCATCAACGTGAGAACCAAGGTTGGCCGCGGTAACAACGTCCGTCGTGACATCAAGCGTTTGAGAATCCATGAACGGAATATTGTTATATATGAATTGAAGCACAACAGCCTTCGAGTATAGTCGGCCAGAGTAATTTAGTCTAACCAAAATGCGTACCTTTGCCCTGTCCAGAGGTTCAGACCTCACTATTTCGAGTGCAGAGACAATATCCGTTCTAGAAGCTGAGATAATCGACTGGGCTTCAATGATGACCTTCACCTCAGTATCTTCAAGTTCTGGAGTTTGCAGCTGGTATTGTAAAAGACGATAAGGCAACGCTTTCAAAGGTCCGCAGAAGCCTGCATGCAGCTTGTAGAATGGTATGATATTCATGACTACCCGATTCAACAACTTCCTGCGCAATTCAGGGGATGCCAGACAGGACGGCGAGGAGTAAAAATCAAGAAGAAGCCGAGTCGAGTCAGGAATGAGCCGTAGCAAATCTGAAAAGAACCATTTAGACCTCATGGGAAGGCACAGAGTCTGAGACACGGCCTCAATGCCACTCAGAAGAAAAGCATCAAAATAAGATGGAGAATACAACTTGATTTCAAAAGTGGTAACAATCTATATTGAAATGAGCAGAAGCATGGGTTTAAAAATCTGGAGCTGGCACAAACCGTTTGGGAGAGAGAAGCATCTTTGAAGAACTTGACATTGGAAGGCGTAAGAGTGGTCGGACCTGATGCAAAATCTGTTGGCAGTCCTGAGGATGGTAACAGATATACATATGTTTAAGAGCGCTCACCACGAACCACATCAAGACATTCGACGAGGAACATCCGCAGTGTTTGCCAGAGACGCCGATCTGACGGTGCAGTCGTAACACTGTCGCCAAGAGCGCGGACAACAATGAGCATGACATTTAGTGTTTTTTCTCTCATATAAAGAGGAGTGTATATCGCGTCGTCGCAGGTTTGGTGACCATCCCAGGCCCAAAAAGCACAACTGAGGCCCAAAAGCTTCGTCAATACTTCTTCAGCAAGGTTTCCAGGTTCACTGTAAAGGCCAACAATGCGAGTTGATGCCCTTTCAATGAGTTCCATCCACTTCTCAACCATCCCAACCTTTCGAGCGAATGCTTTCCACGAAAGAGTCTCTGATGCCTGAGGAAAGACCATGAACTGTGAAAGGCCCAACAACACGGTCACCCATATTTCTTGTTTCGAGGTTATGAGTTCATTGTAGTCCAAAGGCAAGTTTGTGTCCAATAATTGAGTCACGTAGTTGTAAAAGTAATCGGGATCTTCGAGGTTTTCAAAGGTTGCAAGGGGTTGGACGCTATTGGTATTCATTGATGACGCGCATGAATCGCAGATAGGTGGAAGTACGTGTCAAACAATACAAAGAATCAGTCGCCGGACGCCAGAAGCTTGTCAGCACCTGGAATGCTCAGCCGTTAGAGACATGGAGATATAAGTAAAGCAATTATCCAGATGTGATCAAAATTAGGTAAAAATAATATTATTACTTTTTATTTCAAAAGCCCCCTACTTTCGTCCAGCCCGTCTCTTTGCTTTCGCCTTCTCTCTCTCCATCGCCTTCTCCTCAGCACGCTCGCCTTCAATCGAGCCGAATACCCGCTTCATTCTCTCATGGTAAGCACGATCTTTCTCCTTCTGCTTCTGTTGTTCCATACCAGCCAAGAACTTGGCATCTTTGCGCAGCTCTCGAATGGCACCTTTCCTCTCCTGTTTGTACTGGTTGCGCAACTTGGAAGCCTCGTTACGCTCGTGATCGGGATCTTGACGACGCAGATAGTTCGACGTAGTCGTCTCAAACTTAGGGATATACGACGGAATGGGAATCGGTTTGTGCGCTTGAAGGCGTAAAGGTTCGCGTGCTTGTCGCGAAAACTTAAGCAATCGGGTTAAGTTATCACTCAACGTAATCAGTTGAGTCTGGATATAAATGAGTTAACGAAGGAACACCGATGTGAGATGCAACAAACCCGAAGGGCCTCAGCGAGGCTGGCAGAATCGACACGCTTGGAAATCTCCAATATAGGATCATAAAGCTCAACGAAACCTTCCAGGCCCTTATACATATCGGCATATTTTCCCAAAAGGCTGAATGCGAGTGAAAGCAAATCAGTTTTCGCTTGCTCTGTCAATTCAGCCGATAAGAGCAAAGTCGAGATATTTGCTTTTCGTTGTACAACTTGACTTTGCATTTTCGTTTTCAGGGTCAGGGGCCGACACAGATCAGACTGGAAATCCGGTGAGGGAAAGGATCCAGGAAGCGATGCCACTGTTTTATAGTGATGAGGAGCGAGATGGAGGACGGTGTTGGTCAGGAAATTGACTGCCTCAGGAACGAGGCGCTTCGAAAGCTTCTCGTACTGCAAGAACAAGGTACAGAGAAAGAGGCCACTGGCAATGTCGGATAGCGATCTAACACGACTGAGGCCAAGGTATGCCCCAAGAAGAACTCGAGCTGGCGAAACGACCGCATGATTGAGATCACTCGTAGACCATGTCACACCGATAATACGCAGTAGAGTAAGTTCTGACAAACCGGGCCATGTTTTCGCTTCCGCGTCAAGAGCCCCTCGAGAAAGACCATGTTTCAAGTTTTTCTGCATGATAGTGATCTTTTCCACAAGGTACTCCGCTACCTTAACAGGATATGCCTTTGTGAGAGCTTCCAGATGAGGCAACATCGACGAGACCAGGGTAAATTGTGGTTCTGGAGAACTTGTAATGTAGAGAATATGATCTATGAGGATTGTTGCCAGAGTCTACAAGCGCGTGAGTTGAACCGAACTTGGAATACATGTGATTACAATTACCTGAAGCTTAAATTTGTTATCAGGGCTGAGGCTTGTATGATAAAGAGCACGTATTCGCTTGAGGACTGTCGATACATCGTCGTCACTAATATCATCCACGATGCTCAGAAACTCTTCATGAGAGGAAGGACAAGGAAAAGTAAAAGGGAGCTCCTTTGCTTTGCCTTTCGTCGAACTCCGAGACGCCATTTTTCTGAGCTGGAAGAGGTCTTCGTGTTCTCCTTCCTGAGCTTCATTATCTGAGTCGTCTTCGTGTTCGTCCTCATCCTCCTCACCGTCGTCTTGGTCACTTCCCTCTTCGTCGCTTCCAGCTTCAGCTTCATCGCCGATCGTTCCACTCAGCCCAGTTCCAAGTCCATCCCATTCATTATCATCAACAAAGTCGTCCTCCAAATCGTCACCTCCTCGTTTCCGCTTGACTCTCGATCTTCCCTCGTCCTCACTATCACTTTCCTCTAAACCTAGCATCCGTTTCCGCCGTCTCCGTTCGGCTTTCTCTAGTGCCTCCTTTTCCTCCAGTGCAAGCTCTTCTTCTGTCTTCGTCCGGTCCTTCGGTTTAGCACGCTTGTCAAAAGCGAGTTCCCTGACATGTTGGTCATAGTCTTCTGGGACAGCCGGCAATGTTAGAACAGCAGGCTGATGAGATGTCGCCTCTGCTCCTGAGCCACCCAAAAGTGTGGAATCATTTACGGTGGTGGAAGGATCGGGTGCGTAGATTAAAGCACGTAGTTCATCGAATTCTCGATCAAGTTCGTGTCGAACATTCTCTTCATGCTCCCGTTCCAATTGTCTCCGAAGCTGAAAGGGTTGTGGGATATTGTTGGAAGGAGTAGATGTGACTGACCTTGTGCTCCTTACTCTTGGCGATTACTTCTGCCATAACCTCTGCCTTGCTCTTCCTGACTGGCTGAAGTAAGAGGGTTCAGTGGAGCAGATGGATCGAGACGAAGAGGCATACCTCTTCGCTATGTCCCTCTTCCTCATTATCATCGTCGAAACCACCGAAATGTGTATGCTTAACGGTGTCAGCATCAATTTTACCTGTAAAGAGTTAGTAAAGGATCTGAATGGATAGTTTGTCGCATACTTGGATCTTCCACCTCATCATCATCGAACCCAAAACCAACGTCATCAAAATCATCAAGCTTGGATAGGCTTTGGCCATAATGTGTCAACTCATCCTCGTCCTCTAGATTGAAGACCGCTCCGTTCGACGCTCGTTGTCTTTCCTTCGTGAACCGCTCAAGCATGCGTTCTTCCAAACTCATCGACGGGTCGTTTTCACCGAACCGGCGATCCAAAATACCTCCAGCCCGACCTCTTTCATGAAACTCCTTCAAAAGAGTTTTCTTGCGCTACGTTACGAAAAATTAGGAAGGTGGCTTGAATAGGTCCTCATCAAAAACATGCCTGTTCGATGCCTGCTTGCTTACTCTGTGCAGGTTTTCCAGAGACACCTTTGACCTTCCGCCCACCAACATCGTGCTTGAGCTTTGTGATCTTAGTGTCGAAAGGATTTAGTTTCTTGTGAATTTCCTCGAGTTGAGCAGCACGTTTGTCCTTATCCTTATCTACAGATCCGGAACGCTTTCTTTTCTTTCCTTGTTGGGGTTTACCTGTCGCTCCAGCTTTAGAGAGGGCCGTCTTTAGCTGAGCAAGCTGGGATCCCTTCGCCATCGCGTTGAATAGAGCGGACAATCCAAAAATTGTGTGACGTGACCGATTATTCCACAATTTCACGTGGCCGGCCCGCCGTCAACCCCTCAATAATGATCTTCCTACCAAATGATCTCATAGGCAGTAATCCGACTCTAGGACGTACTAAGAGACAAAATAGGAAGTCTAGTGACCCTGACGTGCAACAAAAATATGATATTACTCAGACCCGAAGCAAAGAGACCCGACGTGTTCCCACCCAAAGGATCATTCAGACGGAGCAAGAAATTGAATGATAACAACAAGCTTTGTGAATATCCTTATCCATAAATGACAAGAACCTCGCCATCGGAATTGGTATCATGACCGGACGCCCCACTCTCACGTCCATAATGCGTGATTATACATACATTTTTTGAGATCCCCAAAGTCCTCTGTATCCAAGTCATGTATCCCAATCCTCAAGAGCGAAGGCAAGTACTCCATATGCTGGAGCAGATTCTCCAGCTCCTCCTGCCAGGCTTTCGACACCGCGCCGCAAGAAACGCACAAGTCCATCCAGCTCAGACGACATCTTGTCCATGCGTGCCTGAAAACCTTCTTCTGCATAAGAAATCGACGTGTTGATAGAGAACGAAGTTTCAACGGCTTCCGCGTTTTCAATGTCATCATCGTCCTCATCTGAGCTATCATGGAAGTCGCGCAGGGACTGAGAGAAGCCAATGGTATTGCGACGTTGCTGACGTTGGCGGCGACTACGGTGGCGCCGGATTGAGATGGATTGACGTGAAATGTCATGTGTAGTTGTCGTGTTCCCTGCGAAGGTGATGAAGAAATCCGCGAAATGCAAGGCCATGTCAAGGATCGAAAGGATGGTCCGATGAAGTGAAGATGTCTGTTGACGCGACCGTCAGACATGTCCCTGACAGAGGGATAACGAACCTCACGTTTGGTTTTAGGAGGCAGCGACCACGTATTTTCTCAAGGCTAGGACAGTATTATATTCATCGCTGTCAAAAAGATATGAACAAGAGCACATACTGATCATCATGGAATTGCACGATTTCGTCCAGAGATTTCGCTTCTTGTAAGTTTTGATGAAATTTGATTACTTGAGCGTGTATGACCTGTTTGTGAATTTGATTGAGTACGGGCTAAGTTTCGATTTTAATATCGCACATAAGTTGTCAAAAAATTCAACAGGGTGCTGTGGACAGACGTCAGAGGGGGGCGGAACATAGGACGTCTTAAATTCAAACATACTTGATGAACCAGCTCAATCGACTCCGCATAGCGTAAAACCCTTTCAGTTCACTTCTGAGCCTTTCCGCCCGTGCCTCACCCCTGACAAGAATACGCTCTAGTACACCCTTCGCCCTTCGAATCTGTAGCAAGAAAACGAGGACCTCGCCATATACTTGTAAGGATGGTGGTTGGAAAATATATATGAGTGGGAACGGCACAGCGTATTCCACTGCCAGGCCATCAAGTGCTTTGACTGTTCTCATGATAGACCGATCTTTATCTTTACCTCCCCGATATGATAGTCGCACGAGGGGTGTTTGTATCCATACCTTTGCGCCGACGTTTGCACTTGCATCAACCACATCACAGAAAGCTGTGTTCAGGAAGTGAAAATCACTCCATGATTGTTGTGCATCCATCTGCAAAAGTCGTCGGACGGCAGGCACTGAAAATCGGAAAGGGACGTACTTTGGCGAAAAGGACATCGGTAAAATGGCTCATAGCATCTCCACGTCTCATGAGATACAAGTCTTCAATACTCGATAAATGGCTCCACAACGCACAATCCTCTACGAGGACCCGGGCAAGCAGCACGCCTGCTGCATCGCATCGCGGCAACAATCGTTCATAGATTATTCGCGACAATGTGTCAATAGAGACTGAGAAAAGCATATCACCAGATTTCTGCTGGTCAGATTCCCCTTTCCTTACTTGTGATGGTGACGAGTCCACCAATTGCTTGAATGAGTGCCAACTGTCCTCCGCTGTGATCAACGATAACGGCACTCCTAATGCCCTTAGAAGTCCGACAGCTTTCCCAGCACTCAAGACAGGTTCAGCAATATGCTCCAAAAACAGGGGGATCGTGGTCCGCTTTCTTTCTATTGCATCCTCTCCTTCACCTTCCATCGCAACGACTCCCTCCCTTATTGCATAGCCCTCTTTCCAATAGTCAGGGTCTAACAGGCCGAGCCCCGTCATCCCTATCCCAAGACCGTTGCTCTCGATAAAAAACTCTTCATCAAGTTCCCACATACCCGATGTATCACCGGAGCCGATTGCTACACCAAGTCCCATTCCATCATGTAGCCATTTCCCCATTATACCCCAGATAGGCTCGGCGGAATGGACAAAAACTCGGAGCAGGGCTGCCGCAGTAGTATGTTCACTTCGTTCCATGTGGGCTTGAACGCTTGCGAAGAGGTGGTCTAATAAATCCGCACCCACTGCCGCCGCGGATCGGGTCCTCATTCTGGACGTAGAGGGCATGGAAGTGCCGGAGTCAGGGTAGACCGCCTTAACAATGTCGAGGAGGACATCAAATGTCTGCTGAAATGTATCGTGGATGGCCTTCTCGGTACTAAGAAGGCTGATTACAAGGTTTCCGGTTGATGAACTCGCCCTCGAGCCTGATGGAGACGACGAAGGTACAGGTAGGTCACCAATGCCGCCCCAGGCACGACACATGGCCTCTTCACGAGCAGCACACCACTTATCCAGGGCTCTAACTTCCTGATCGACAGCGTCTGCAAAGGCTTCCCGAGTTCGCGTGATTCGTGCTTTTCCCTTTCCTAAGCGGGACTCCGGTCGTTGAAGTTGGCGGTTTTTTCGTGCTTCAAAAAAGACATATGACACAAAATGGCGCAAATGTTGTACGATTGTAGCAGTCTTGGCAAACGAAGAAAATAAAGACGCTTGCGCATTGAGGGAGAGATGAAGCAGACGTGGCGTGCTTTCAGTTGTCTATTTCAAAGTTAACAATTGAGCTTGCTATTGAAAGAGACTTACGGTGAACATAGCTTCAAGTTGGTCATCGTTGGGTTCCTTCCATTGGAATAGGATGGTGTTCATCCCTTGAAGTGACATAAGCACCTCTCGAACCGCATCCTCTTCATTGATGTACCTCTGGTAAACGAGATGAGCATATCTTAGACTAGGTCAGCCGATACATACTTCATTCTGCAACAAGACGTCAAGAGACGCGGCTGTACTCGTGAAAGAGCCGCCATTGTGCAATACTCTACGTAGTGTAGGTCCTCATGGGGCGTGAACTGCAGTTGGAAAATGTCAGTACAAGGTCACTCACCTAGAGTTGAAGCATCCCCGATATCAAATGGTCTTCTCTGTAATGGATCAATGTCTCCTTTCCAGCCCTCACGCCAGTACTGTTTCGCCTGTAGCACTTCAAACTCTTTACGATGCGCATACGTATATGGCGGTAATCTTCTCGGCGCACTCCCCCCATACACGTCAACGAGTCTATCACGTCCACTCCGTTGTTGATCCTCATTGATATTTTCAGAGTTACTATAATCAGAGCTCTCTGACGCAGCAAGTACCCTCTTCTCTTCCTCCTGGTCTGCGTCCAACTCCAGGTCGTCAGAGTTGAGAGGAGACAACGACGGTGTACTCCACCGGCTGTCCCAATCGAGTCGTTGGCTCTCTTTCTCTCTGTCATAGGATTCCGTAGGTTTTGTCTCATCTCGTCGAATCCACCCTGATGGAATTCCGTACACGCCCTCCCAGTGCTCGCCCTCGAAGGGTTCCTCAGCAACGATGGAATCCCACGTAAGAACTGCAGGCGGTGATGAAGGGTGCGCTCGTTTGTACAGAATGGAGGAAGCATGATGCTCTGTGAGGGTTGTAGGAGGTCTTGAAAGTTTAATCTGAACGGTAAGTGTTCAGCATGTTTAATTTGGCTCGTTCTCCGAGTCGATACGTACGAGGAACTGGAGATGATCAGGTAGGTGGGATGTCTACAGAATGTGGTCAAGAATAGATGGAAATAGAATTATGTCCCCTTACTGTGATTTCTTGGTCAAGGTCGTGTTTCTTGCCCATGTTCGCCTTGAGATCGCTATAGCATGTCTCTAGTGCTTTTCCCACTTCATCCTGCGAGTTGATACGCGCCTTGAGAGAATGACTTCCAGATAAATTCAGATTTTCTTTTGCTTTCGTGAATCTGACGTGCACGCACCCATGTATCTGGCGGTCGATTTCTGTGATATCGACACTAGCCGCGCCTTTGCTCAAAGTGGTTGTCTCCACATTCTTAACTACATATTCAACAGCTTCGTGGAACTTGGACGAAGTAGCATCATCCACAACATTGGAATCCTCCAGACCAGTCACTTGGCGTACGAGGGTCTGTGCAAGTGGAATGAGACGCGACCGAGACTGACGAACATAGGCTGAACGGGTAGAAAGACGTGATAAAGGTCTATTCGACGCGCTGGAAGGAGGTCTGTGTACGGAGAGGCTTGATTGTGAACGCGGGACACCAAGTGCGGATGATGGTCGTGGTACAGAGGTCGATGTTGGCGGAGGCATTGACCAGAGCGAGCAAGACGTTTTTCTCACGCCTTATCTTTTCGCCAGTCATAACTTGTTGCAACGAATGTACAACTCTTATTTGATATGGTCAGACCTGCCATTCTGCGACATGACCGCAGTTAGAGGTTCGTTATTCTTCAATTGGTAAACAGGGACGTGAAGCAGAAGAATGATTGAATGCAGCAGAGATTACAAGAGTACCGTATCAGCTCCCAATCAGCCTCCCCTCGAGACTGTTGGTCTAAGCGTGCGGGGCTTTATGTTATGCATTACGGTACTCCTGACACCGTGAACACCACGCTCCACGACATCAGTCCTTCTACTCATTCAGTCACCCAGACACCCACAAAACCAATCTAGAAGAGACGGATGGGCTTGCCCATGGTAGTCTTGATGTGAAGCGACTTGACGTTCTGCCAGTTCTTCTTGAGCAGGGAAACGAGGAAGTTGATGCCTGAGGGAGAGGTCAGAAAAATTTGGAGACACCGTAACATGAAAGGCCACATACTCAACATGACGTTGCTGAGGACCTGGTCATCGCTCATTTGGACATGCCCGACAGCAACACCCAAGCAGAGAACCTTCTTCAGCTGGAACTTGATAGTCGAGCGCACCTCGACGAGCTTGTTGGAAAGGTCCTCAGCATGCGAGACGGGGGTGGGGAACTTTCCAGCTGTAAACAATCTTCAAATCTCCGTTCGAGCCTTTAAAGTTGAACATACCCTTGGAGAGACCGGGACCAAGGAGACGAGGGATTTGCTTGATGAGAGCCTCAGAGGCGAGGAAAGCATCGAACTTCTTGGCAAGCTTTTTGACGAGCTTCTTGTTCTTGTTGAGCCTGCGGAATTCAAGTGAGTTGGAGACCCTTGCTTCCGAAATCCAGCACACACTTCTTCAAGTCATCAACAGACATATATTCAAGTTCAATCTGTTTGGCACGATCGATGTCAGCAGCATCGGCGAGAATGCAAATCGACATGCGAGGACGGGGAACGTGGGGCAGCCTACGTTTAAGTTTAGATCGCAAGCCCAAAAAAATAACAAAGTACGCACTTGACGGTTCCAGAGAAACGCTTGTCCCTCTGGGGGTCGTAGTTCTTAAGACCAATCTGGAGCTCGATAGTCTCCACGAAATTGCGCCTTTTCTCGCCATTGGCGTCGGCAAGGAGCTCCTTGATGGAACCCCGCACGCTTGCCACTGAGAGTTTGCTGCCACTGCAGATTCCCTGTTAACGAGGCATCCCTTAGAGCATTGACCCTTGCACAAACCTCATGCTTGATTTTTTGGTCTTGAGGGGATATTGATGGGAAATCAAGCGGTGGGAACCTGAATATGTGGTACTGTATAGCTGTGACAACGTGACTGATAAGACCTAACCTCATTTCGTGGTTCAAGGTTTCACAAACGACTTTTCAAGTTGTCCACTGAGTTTCACAGTTTTGATTCCCTGAGTGAGAAACCCAGCGTTGCATTAAAAAAGATCCACTGATCATTGAACTTCGACAAACAGTGGAGTTTTCTTTAAGAAGTATGGAGATTATTTTCAAAAGGTCTAGACTGTATACCAAAGTGTTACTCAAGAACGGAACAATGATGTTGCAGAAACCACGTATGGAATCGTCAAATTATTGAAATGCTTTTTGATATATTCTACAAAGTCAGAAGCGGTGTCGAAAAAATTACTCTTGGTAAGGATATCCAAATTTGGGCTGATCCTTGCGGCGCCAAAGCTTCTTCCTGTAGAATAATGGGTACGGAGAAACGTGAGAAGCATAAGAGGTGTAATCTTACTTCTTCTTAGTTGGAATATGTTCCGCGAAAACCTCGATACAGTGCTTCTCCTTGAATTCACGGATGAAGCGAGGATCCCTGCAGTACTTGAATATTTTAGATGATTCTGAATCAAAAGTCTCACCAAAGTTCACTGGCAACACCAAGGTCCTTACAACAACGCATCAGTGCGTTACTCTTGCATGCCTCCGCCGCTGTGGGTATACCGGAGGGATCAAAGTACTCTTGTTCACCCCTGGCAACGGAAACCAATCTGATATGTGCTTAATACACGGCTCTGGAGTAACAAGACAAGAAACCTACCTTCCCTGGCAAACAAGTGCATATTCCCGACTAACAATCTTGGGACCAACATTGGTCTCACTGCGTGGAGCTAAGCCCCATCCACCAGGCCCGAATGCCTTGTTCAGAATGCGTCGGTATTTGATTTCAGGAAGGTACAAGAGACCATCTTCGAGTTGACTCAGTTGCTCTGGGGCTTATGGGGATAAGAAGATCAGAGGACTGACCAGGTTTCATCTCGACATCCTTAGTATCAATAGGGGCCATTAATATTTCTCCAACTTCTTTAGGAAATGCCTCCGTCGCCAGGCCTGAATAGCTCTTCGACCAGTCCGTCGCTCCATCTCCTATACCGTTCCCGTTACCGTTGAGGCTCACTTGATCATCTCGAGGCGCATCAGAAGAGGAGACTTTGAGGTCCTCTGAGGCAGTAGTTGCGTTCGCATTTGCAGCATCGGTACTTGCATATACCTTTCGTACCATCAATGGGGCATATTTGACGTGGTGACGAGGCGCCCATGCAGATTTAGCGGTAGATGTAATATAGCTTCGTGTCAGACGGAGAGGAGCGCGTTTCAGAGCTCCAGAGAAGCGGTTGAAGATCAGACTGGCCATTGTCATGAACTTGAACAACAGCGTCCAAGTTCAGGATTTCACGACATGTCACACTGCGTGAGAGTCACGCCCCATTTTCGCGGGCAGAGCTTGCGGTTGATCCCACTCATACTTTCCGAAAGCCTGTTCTTGAGCTCGCCGATCTGATATGCGGCCTATTGGAGTTGGTGTGCTTACAGGTTGGATTCAATCCAAGTATCTCATGTGAAGAGATTGAAGGTATGCTCTTCAGTCAGCGATACGGCCAGCTTTGGCCTTTCAGAGGACAAATCGGGACCCACGATTCAGGAGATCATCAAAGGTCAAGGTCCAAAGTTTGTGTGCAGCAAATTTGCTTGCGTTCCAGATGAGATTTCCCAGATACAATCGATGGTGAAGAAATGGACTGAGCAGGAGAACATTGACTGGATTATCACTACAGGTGGGACTGGTTTTGGAGTACGCGACATAACTCCAGAGGTTAATCTCTTAATACTAACAATGTCGATTCTTCGACTGAGATGATGCTTCCCAAAAACTAGGCTATCAAACCTCTGGTTGAACGTGAAGCGTCTGGTCTTGTTCATCTGCTCTTGTCGGCTTCTCTGAAACATACCCCCTTCGCTGCTCTCTCTCGCCCTGTCGCTGGAACAATTGGGAAAACACTTGTAATTACTCTCCCAGGAAGTGTCAAAGCCGTCAAAGAAAATATGGAGGCGCTGTTGAATGCGGGCCTCGTTGAGCACGCGGTTGATTTAGCTAGAGGGGGGACGGGCCAACAGGTGCATGATGAGTTGGCGAAGGATAGTGATGAGAAGCCCAGGGGCCACCATCACCACCACCACCACCATCATCATCACCATATTCCACAGTCAAAGTCAACGCTATCGCGCGATCCGTCTGGACCAGGCAAGTCACTCGACGTTTCCAAGAATATGGATTGATTCGAATTGTCGTTAAAGTATCATTACGCCACAGGCAGTCACCGTATCCCCTGATATCGATGCAGGAGGCTCTACAATTCATTGAGAGGAATGTGTATCGTCTTGGAACAGAAACGAGACGTGTATGTTGTAGAGTCTACATCGGAATCAAAAGTCTGATATCGATCATGCTCCAGGTGGGACACAACTTAAGAGGCTATGTCCTCGCCGCGGACGTTTCCGCGTCGCAAAATGTGCCTCGGGTTCCCTCGACAAACGTTGATGGTTATGCCGTCAGATGTATGCTCATCTGCATCCGTGCTTTCTAGTATGCTCAAATAAATGTGTCAGCCACGGACCCTTCGGGCGTCTACAAAGTGCTCACCTCACAGACTCATTCCTTATCTCAAACCGTGCCACCTGGTTCAGTGTTTCGAGTTAATACTGGTGGGCCCCTCCCAGTTGGCTCTGATGCTGTGATTATGGTGGAAGACACCCGTCTTGTTTCGACTTACAAGGACTCCGATGGTGACCTTGACGGAGAGGAAAAGGAGATCGAAATTCTTGTGCAGGTACCAGAGAAAGAGAACATCCGTTTCTCTGGCACAGACGTCAGAGTAGGTGATCTTGTCTTACAGAAGGGTGATATCATCAAGAGCGGAGGCGGTGAAGTGGGAACTTTGGCTTTTGTTGGAAAGAAGGAGGTAATGTCGGGAATTATATTCTTCCCGATGGGGTACACCGACAATTTTCTGCGCGCTACAGGTCGAGGTCTATAGGAAGCCCATCGTAGCTCTCCTGAGTACAGGGAATGAACTTATCGATCTTCAAAACCCCGTATCACGCTCAGGAAATGACTGGGGAGGCATCTACGACACTAATCGACCTTCATTACACGCGGCATTAGAAGGGCTGGGTTATGAAGTGGTCGACCTGGGTATCGTATCGGACGAGTTGAGTCTTGCCTCCTTGCCATCTCTGTGTCAAATTATTAAGCCTTGAATAGCGTTGAATCTCACGTCGCGGCGATTCGTCGCGGTCTCCAAAGCGCAGACATCCTTGTTACCACAGGTGGAACCTCAATGGGACCAACCGACCTCCTTAAACCAGTCATTGAGCGCCATTTCAACGGTACGATCCACTTCGGACGCGTAAGCATGAAGCCCGGGAAACCGACTACTTTTGCCACCATCCCCTACGGTAATTCATTGAAACCCGCATTCGCCCTACCCGGGAACCCTGCCTCCGCTCTTGTCACATTCTATCTATTCATCGTGCCTGCGTTACGTCTGCTCGGAGGGTGGGAAAAGAATCAAGCGCAGCTTCCTCGTGTCCGTGTTACGGTATGTTCATTATTCTTCAGATTCTGCACTGGTGTTCAAGGACCTCGTTTTAAAACAGCTCCAGTCAGAGCTGTACCTCGATCCTCGCACGGAGTATCACCGAGTCGTTGTTTCACAAGGACCAAGTGGTCTCGTCGCGACTAGTACAGGTGGCCAACGTTCAAGCAGAGTCGCGAGTTTGAGTGGTGCAAATGGCTTGGCGATCGTGCCGCCGAAAACCGAGTCCTCACCTTTGAAGCTGGATGTGGGATGTGAAGTTGAAGCGGTTATCATCGGGGAAATTCAACCATTATACTAGGTATTTTTGGTTTTTTTATAAGTGTACAATACCTTAGCACCCCTGTGTCTGTTGTCTCACCGGATCTATACCAAGCTTTTCAAGCTTTGACAAGTCATCTGCTTTCATCGGTCAATCCAACAAAGCTAGCGATATGATATTTATACGACAAGCTCCTCCAACCGGTAAAGACCAATCGAAAGCCCTGCCTGCTCGTGCGCCTGTTTCCGTCTCCGCTGCCGATCTCCGAGAGTTTTCTTGCCCTTGTCTTGGCCGGCTTCATTGACGGGCTTCATCTGCGCCTTGGCAAAAATCTCCAATGGGCCGCGCAACTGCTCCATGTCATCGTTAAACACTATGACTAATTCGATCTGAGCTTGAATACGTAGAAGAAGAGCATGTACTGGCGGGTGCTGAAGTAGAGTGAGGAAGGAAGCGTCAAGAAGTGTCTGTAGGAACGAGAGGACCTATTGAAAGTTCAAGCATGAGTACAAAAATAATTGCTACCCTTCATTCCAACGCACATTAGATAAGG
The DNA here is from genome assembly GCA_017580835.1 of Termitomyces bulborhizus. NCBI lineage: Eukaryota > Fungi > Basidiomycota > Agaricomycetes > Agaricales > Lyophyllaceae > Termitomyces > Termitomyces bulborhizus. Next base: position 45,886 of record JAGDQM010025277.1, on the reverse strand, counting down.
ATGGGAGATCGCGGTTACCCTGCTTTTCTTTCTCCTTTGCAATGAATACACTCTGATTATTTGTCACGGTGTCTTTCTTCGATAGCACAAGCTTTGAACTTCGGTTCGACCATTGCTGAGTCCATTTTTCCAGGACCCTCAGAACAGCGTAGATATCCTCCGCCTTGTTCAGTGACCGACGTATTGCGGAGCGTAGGGCTGGAGGTGTGGTCTTGTAGCTCACGCATAACGAAAGGAACGAGGGTAAGGAGGGCATATTCATTACAGAGTCAACCTCCATGGCATCATCGCCTTGTGGCGCCACGTTAGAACGGTGTCGTGCAACGACGTACTGCAAAGACTGGATGATCTCTGACTCTGAAAGATCCAAGACGTGTTCCAGAGCCAGTTCTATCGATTGCTGGAATACGCGTGTCAGCGAGTATCAAATGTATAACCTGATTAACATACCCAGTCATTTTTGTCACGAAGAGCCGCAAGGAGACCGCCATCAAGTATGCTACTGCTGATTACCTTGCGATTTAGGAGGTACTTGACAACTTCAGACGAATATGGTGTATTGACTGGTTTTGAGGGCTGTATGACCGTCGTCAAAAGATCTTTGACAAAACCGTGGGTCCAGATAGCTTGCGATGACCCAACCACATTATTCTTGGAGGCTTTACCAGCCGCCTCGGAATGCTGCTTTTCCCATTCGAAGAAAGCGACGTTAGCAGCCTGAGGCAAATTCTCTTCCATCGCTGTCCTCATTGCTGAGAGAACCTTCCTTGTAGAGGGATCATCAGATGATGCAGCCAATGCTGCCTGAGCAATCCATCTTGCACCAGAGGAGGCCTGACCCAATGCATTGGCAATCGTGGAGGTGGCTGGGCACCTAAATGGCACAACGAGGATGCTCGAGCGTAAAGAGGTTCCATGGGGTTTGCGCCCATTATCGGCAGTGTTAGCTGAAAGTACGAGGAGCGCCTGAGAAGACGAGGCGGGGATAAGCGTCAATCTCATCGTGACGTCTTTAGTTTGTGACAAGGTAGAGGGGATCGGGAGCGACTGTGAAGCAAGGAGAACGGAATATTGGAGGTCCCAAAGAAGGAGGACAATTTCAGGAGCGGGGGAATCGGTGAGCGCAGATACGAGAACGTGAGAAGAGCCCAGAGAAAGAAGAGATACTTGTTCCGAGCTCGAGGCTTTTGATGTGAAGGAGAAACCTGTCAAGCGGAATGGTTCCGAGATGTTTATGGGCTCAATGGAATTGATGCCTGATGGCTCCAGTCGATATGAAGACCACTTTCCATCTTGGGCTGAAGATGAATCAGAGTTAGATCTTGGGTAAAAAAAAAAGCTCACGACTCACTCAAAAAACTCATAACACCACTTGGACTACACGACAGGTCCAATACTTGCTACATTGATCCATTAGCATATGTCAAAAAACAACGAAGGATTAGGTCACATCGGGTTTGACGGGTATTGATGAGATGCCTAACTCAGACACATTATCTGCATCATCGACAGAAAGTACTCGGATGCGCGTTGAATTCTGCGAGACTTCAACGGAGACGACAACCGCCCCTGCCTGAGGACTCGTTTGAGGCGGCAGAAATGTACACAAACTACGCGAGTAGCAATAAGTCTTCAGAAGACCTCGTGTGTTGTGCGGGGCAGGCAAGTTCTTCTTTACATTCAGGTCCACGTCAAGGATGGTAAATTCCGATTGAGGCGACTGAACCAGTATCCGGGCTGGTATTTCGTCGCACATGTAGAGTCCAGATATCTGATGTTGTAACTAAATCCTTGCGATACCAGATGAGCGAGCAAGCAAAAAAAAAGTGCATGTTTACGTACCTGAAGGACCTTTTTCTTTTGCGAAGTGCTCTCCTCTAATCGGCCAGACAGATTTTTCCTCCACGTCCAAATTGTACGACCGCTTTGGTCCGCAGGGATCTCTAAAGACGAGGCGATACCTGCATAGGTGGTGCATATGTCATCATCTCCTTCTTGTGTATTGCAAGTAATTGCAGGGCAAGCAAAAGTGGTCGAGGGCCCGAGAGTATGTGAAATGACCGGGTGAAGCGTTGATATCTACTCATGAATGTAAGTATAGAACCCTATAAGCTTGGAAAGCTGCCCACATCCAACACATGAACACCTTCCGCTTGCGCTGCCACAGTCACATACCCATCCGAGCTTCCTGACGCCTTTCCGTATGTCGCAAAAAGGCTTGAGTGTCCTTCCCGTTTCTTGCTACTAGAAGCATTTTTAGAAAGCTTCTGGGAAGTAGAGTACGTGGAAAGAACGAAAGGCTCGTTGATGGAGGCGCTGACGCGCATTTGAAGGACAGAACTTGAAATCAGAGTACTCGATCTCCCAAAAAATTACCCGGTTAGGGGTTGTTCCTGCACGTGACCTATCGCGTCGTGCAAGGCGGTGGCAAGTTATCATTGAAGAGGCCTTTCAGAAGAGAAAATATGTTTCTTCTCAGGATGGCACATTTTTAAATTCATATATCTATACATACCATTATCAGAGTTTGAACGTTCAGACATGAGTCGGCCATAATAAATTTGCATCACGTGGATAGTAACCCACCTGGTCCCTCACCGTCATGTCTCTTTGTCGTGCTTTACAGCGAGGCGCACCGCAGCTCTTGAGAGCATCTTTGGTCATCTCCAGAAATACAAGAATACTTGCTCGGCCATCATATCACCGAAAGCTGCATGCAACCACTGCAAGGCGGGACAGCTCGTTTACCAACATCCTTGCTGATGATAACCCTCCAGCTGTCCAAGTCAAATCAATTACAGATGCCGGAATACAGCTCATGGATGGACTTATTATTCCTTCTGCTTGCATATTTTTGGAGGGCAAGGTGTTCTTATGGGATGTTCCAACAACACTATGGTCGGGATGGGGAACTGAGCACTTCGAAATATTCGAGACCGTGGTTCCAAAACCAGGTACGCATCTGTACCCGCATCCAATGTTCTCATATTGAACCTCGGATAGAAATCCTGCTCCTTGGGACTGGGAAGAGCATAGCGCACGTACCCGTGGCCCTCCGAACATATCTGAACAAATTGGGCATTCAAGTTGATGTCATGGACACGGTCTGTGGTTGAACTATTTCGATGCACCGAAACTCACTTTTGAGTCAGAGAAACGCATGCTCAACATATAATATTCTTTCTGAAGAAGGCCGGCGCGTCGCTGCTGCCCTTCTACCACTAACCTCGCATCCATGGAACAAAGTGCAGACGACCCAATGAAAGTCCAAAAGAATTCAATGCACTAGGTCAATCAACTTGTCCCCTCTTCCTCTTCCCTTTGCTGGTACTCGGCCCTCCAAAGTCTGCTTCAGACGGATCCTCTCCATCGTCGTCGATTAAGGGTGTTTGGACCACCACTGGGAGTAATTCGCCTGCGATTTGCAGCAGATGCAGAGAAGAAATAAAAATGTGTTACATCGGGTAATGATAGTGGGATGACAGAATAGCGTCGGAACTGATGAGAATAACTTACCCGATGAGTCGCGGAATTGTATGTATAACGTGTCATAGCTTGTCAGGCCGCACTCTTTGAGTTCTTTGGAGATTTCTAGTAGTTCATAGTCCCCAGTTGGCCGACCCTTGTCCTTGTTCTCTTTGCAAAGCTCAAAATCATTCTCGCTCTTAACTTTCGGTACGTCGTTCACTTCATTTACAGGAGAGATGAGAGCCGATAAAGCCTCTTGTTTCATTTCAGCAATTGTCGTGGACGGTGGCACGGTGACCAAAATGGATAATTTATGTGATCGCATGTGGATATGATGGATTTTTGGCTGAGGTCTTGGAGGCTAAAATAAAAACTTTGAATAACAAAAGTTAGAACAATAAGTGAAGCTGACCATGCTGTTGTGCTCGTGAACGTTGTCGTCGTTGGTGTCAGTGAGGCGCAATCGAAACTCCGCTCAACTTTTCCCACCAGCATACTCAACCCGGCTCAGTCCAACACGTCCCGCGCCGTCTAGCCATGAGTATCGTCTATCCTACCTCGAGGGAAAAACATGAATTTGTTGACCCGACGCCAATGCCTGCCCATATTCCGAAAGTCGAAGAGCTTGGGGTGACGAGTGCACCTCTGAAGAGTGCTGCATTCTTTATCGGGGCCTACTGCAAAGAATACAATGGTTCGTCTGTGAACTTTTCGGATGTGAAGAAGGCTGAAATCATGCGGTATTTCAGAGGACTTTATGCTTTGCAAGGCTGAGAATAGGAATCCAGAACACTGCTTGAAAGAAGGTCGAAGAGTGACTAGATGTGCGACTGATTTGTGCGCGAACCTACGCCCCTTCTGGCATGTATATCCAGTATCTAACTTCATACCCCTTCAGGATTAACAAAATGCGCGAAAACTGCTTAGAACAATTCCAAGCGCACTGGAATTGCCTAGAGAAGAATAACCAGGCATGCACATACCAGCATCCCACCAAAATCCACAAAGCTAACTTCAAACCCCGTAGGAATACTATCTCTGTCGCAAACCCGAACGATCGCTAAATGCCTGCATGTTCGAGAAGCTGGTGTGTTGACTAAGAACATAGTACTATGTCTCAATCTTACCCTTGACATCCCTAGGGACTTACTAAGACCATCCCGGGGGCACCAGAAGGCCAAGTGCCAATACATGAAGTCAAGAATCCGTACTACAAGCCGGTCCAGAAATGAATACTGTTCTGCAGGCGATATAGATGCTTGTATAATTTAATTCATCCTTCATGTTTCTGGTCACGTCTACACTTTCAAACCTGTTTTCATGCAGTGTGAAAGAGCACATGGCGGGCCTCGAATTATCTTAGAATGGTAAGAACACCATGGTAGGTCGAATTGGACTTCATCGTTATTTTTACGGTGTTATTGTGACATGCTGTTCCCCAGAATTGTAGCTCATCGCTTTTTCAATCACAATATTGTGGTGCTGGCGACAAGAGTCTAACTCTAAGTGCATACCTTTATTGATCTCTCGTTTTCATAGAAAATCTGCTATACTTCGTACACTGTTTTTAAGATTGACATTGGTGTCACAGCTCATCTCGAACTGCTAACTATTATGGCGTGCATAAAGCTCACTGGGCCAATCATCGCTGCGGCTAGGACGATCCTCCCCTGTATTGCTCTATATTACAGGTGAAGATTCCTGAAGCTCTGGACAGTCAGGTTGATATCCTGAATTTTGATATTACCTCGACCTCAGTTTCTCCCTCAAGACCTGATGATTCTATAGATCAGAAGTGTGAGGAAGCAGGGGGGGAAAGGCCCATAATGATACACTCTCTTCCTTTCCAAGTCATATGGAAGGTATCAACCATCAAGGAAGAATGGCCCGCATTGGCTCAGACTGTTTCACGAGTCGTGATCCCTCTACTCGATGTTGAGGCACGATACTTGAAGGACGCTTCCCTGAATTCCTTGCGTCAATTGACTTATCATCACACTCACAAGGGCTTTTTTACTCCTTGTTCTTTGATGTACTCGCTTTCTTTTCGTTTGATACTGAGAATTGATAAGCGGACCAGAGCTTAGTTGTTAGGTCATGACCCGTTTTCTATGTATGCCATGGAGAATGTCATCTCTATTGGTCTTGTAAGCGTGTGCATCATGCAAAGGATCAGTTTACCGAGAATGACACTCCAGTCCATATTCACAAGTGTAGGGATAGTATGAAGATGCAAAGTCGTACCCTTGAACGGGTTCGTTAGATGATTTACCTTGAGGTTGCGATTGACTTACTGTGATCGTCTAGTTCTTCTTTTCGCCTCGCGGGCACTGTGACTGTATATTGTCTGAACAGCCGGTTCTGTGACAATAGGCATAACATGTTCGGATTCAAGATACAGCTCTCATGGAGTGCTAAGCATAAGATACAACTTGCCATTAATGAACAATCATACTCAACAGGATATACTTGGTCTCTACATTTGATATAAGGAGGGCATATTCCATAACTCTTGATAATCCCAGGCTTCGGAGAAAAATTTGAGACAATCTGGAAGCAAAGACGCGATCACAGTGACAAAGTATTAAAGATATTCCATCAAAACTCGGCAAGAGGATAAGGATTTTTTAAGAGACGTCGGAGCTGCTTGCGGATAGTCTTCTTCTTCAACGAGACGAATTTTTCGATGTAGTCGAAGAGTTTGCCTTGTACGCACGCCTGATGAAGATCAAGAGGGCTCGATCCTGGCAAATCAAGGACCTGTTTGTAGAGGGCTTTCAGATCCTGAGTTTCGGTTTGATTTTTACAATTCATAAAGCCGTAGTCGACGAAGATAGAGGGAGGAGGTTGGAAATTATCTCCCTCCACTTCAACGAACTGCTTGAGATACCAGACAGATTTGATAATTGACGAGCTGGAGAGAACTTCCCCCAATATTCCCTCTGACGTGAGGCTCTCATACCTTTTACGAGCATCCTTCAAGCCTTTGCGGTCAATCAGCTCAAGAAGCTGCCCAGATTTGTAGGCCTCAGCGAACTCTCTGAAGGTGCATCGTCGAATTAACTGGTGATATAATGCACCCAAGAGACTCTCGTCAGACTCGCATCGACTGGTGCAGAATCCGAGTGTAATCCATTCTTCCTGGGCTGGGTGCGGATGAGTTGGGATTACTGGATCATGAAGAAGCATTTCATATAGCGCATAGCATCTCTGCATTTCAGTCGGCATCTGAGATATCTTGTGCTCGATATCATTCAGAGAATCTTTGTCAGATCCTCCTATAAATCTCCACACTCGAACACGTATTTCCTGTACGAAATTCTCGACAGATACTGGAAAGGGAAGGGTGGGATCCAAGATGTGCTGATTGTCGAGAAACCACGGATAATAGCCACCTCGGTATTGTTCAGGTATGCTTTCGAAGGCGATTTTTATTTCCTTGACCAGAGTACCGTTTACCAGCCATCTGTTCACATCCTTGGGCTTGACGTCGAGACATTGGAATAGGCCGATATAGAGGCCAAGGAGCTTGGATTTGTCGCCATTCGTGATGCACCGATCAAACCCATAATCTTTGAGAGTTTGAGGATCGTTAGGGATCTCGTCGCGCCGAGCAGCTCGAGCAAGATAGTAGGAAGTTTTAATGGGCTGATGGGGTTTGCATTCGAAAATGTGGACAAGCCACATTTCCTGTTGACAGCGCCGAGAGCAGTACCACTTCCGTGAACAACCAGAACACCGGAGCTTTGCGGGAGATTCGCAGGCATCACACGAATGTGGGGCAGACATGTCGAAGAGCAGTACTTTGAAATAAGGCAAAGATCAATGTCGCCAACGAAAACACTGTCATGATCGAACGATTTATGTCAGAAAGGGACATCACCCAAAGCGCACAACGGCTTACGACGAGTGGATAGGCGAACAAGTTGAGGAGCGAAGGCTATTGCCATCTTGACTGGAGCATCACTGATGCTCCAAATAATTACATTGTGGCACACTGCGACATCTCTCTAATCTCGACCCATGATCCATGATACCCAATGCGCACGTGATCTGGATAGTGCCCGTCATTATTGTTGCACTGCAATCTACCTGCACAACAAATTAAAAGGCCTGGTTTCCAGCAACTAGCCATCTAAATTTGATGTCCTCCCAGTACCCAGTCCTAGAGCAAGATCGGAGCGCACCTAATGGTCAAGACGGCTTACCGACATATGACGATCTCGCTGCCCAGCATGGCCCAAATTCAAGGTGTGTTTTTGTCTTGTGAGAGGAGAAGGTGATAAAAAATGTCCCTAGATTCGGGAGATGGAAGAGCTGGATTGAGAAGAGGTGGGTGCCATATCACTGCGGGCGATGAGGACACTGACACGAGATTGGATTTAGAGCAGCCGAGCGGTATCTAGATGTTTCTCCGGAAGAACGTGCGCGAAGACGGGCGAGAGGGTGGGGGAATGAAGAAATGGCATGTTCTTTCGTCCTGCGCATGATGGAATAGTAGGTTACCATTTAAGACAGGAAGCGCGCAGTGGAAGTAGCTCGCAGACTGGCGCTGTTCCCACCATTGAATTAGCCGACGCCGCATCGCCACCATTTCAAGTCTCGACTCTTCAAATCCAGACAGAAAACCTGCAGATAACCCCACCGCAGGCAGAGTGCGCTCTACCATCACCTCCATTACCGATTTTACCATTCCCAAGCAAAGGACTCCCGCCTACTCACTTAAGAGTCAACCAATTTGGCTCAAGATTCCTACCACATACCACTTCACCCATACGATGTCTACTTCCTTTAGAGTCAGACAGATTCCTGTTGATTGGACATGACGAAGGTCTTTCCGTACTGGACATGTTTCCAGAGGAGTGGGCAGAAGATGGGAGTCTGTCTGTCAAAGGTCCTGATGAAGCACAGGTTCGTTTGATCTGGAGAGGTGAGAGGTAGGTATCTGCTCTGAATGGTGGTATAAAACTCATGGTTTTACATTGAGTGTTATCGAAATGTCACTATTGGAAGTCGAAAACACCGGAGAGGGAACTCAACAAGGGGTGGTTCTCGCCCTCGTTGGTCCCGAACCCGACGCCAAAGAAGCAGACGCAATGCGCACGCTTCGTATGTATAACTTAGCCAGTATCATTAGTCTGGCTAAATGGTCAGTTTCCCAGAAGGCAGGATCAGATCTACATTATTTGCCGTTCCTCTCTGACACTCATTCAAAGGGTACTCGCCCGCTGGACCTACCTCGACCCTCCAATTGGCAAATGCAACAATCACCTGCGAAACGAATCAGACCTCAGAGTTCCTTTACGCGCGGTTTGAAGTCGTTGATCGATCCTGCGGCAAGCCAGTCATCTCCAGGCTCATCGACTTCCGACTCAACCCTTTCGCCAGTTTCGGCTCATCCGATTACTCAACGTAATGGTCGAAATTCTCCAATCCGGCTTTCTCCAAACCGCAAAGATACTGATGAGTCAAACTGGGATGTCATTGAAGACTTGCCTCTTCGTTGGGCAACAGATTTTGTGCCGTTCGCCACGAGCAGCTCTCGTTTATTGAACCTGTCTGTCATATCATATGCTTTATGGAAAGATGAAACTCGTAAAGATCGAGGGCGTCTCCTGGCTGTTGCCACAAAGAACAGCATCCTTTTGTACGAGACTCCCAAGGGAGAACGTGCTTTTCGATATGTCAAGGTGAGTTTACTTTCTTATGTTGAGGGTCGCGGGCACTCAATCTCGAAAAGGAATTCTACACTCCATTTCAACCACGCAGTATAACCTTTTTCAAACAGTCTGTGCAAGACGTGAATCGCAGCATGTCTGACGCTACCCCTTCTAAATTTTTTATATCTCATCGGCGGACGGAAAGTGCTAATACGGTACGTGGTAACGAAAGCCTTCGTCCCACCACCCCTTCCACCGTCCTTGATTACGGTACTCACCTAAGCCTCTTCGTCATTTTCGACAAAAAAGCGAGTTGGATACGCATCACAGATTCTGCTGTTGGGGAATTTGAATTTTGCGACGTTGGGGGACAACATCGCGCTAGCGAGACTCCGAGTTCGGGTTTTCGCAAGAGCAGGGTGTCGTTTGATATTGCTCATCCGATACCCAAATGGATCCCGCCTGTGCAATGTACGCTTCCCCTACCACATCGACCAGGGATGACAAGAGAAGTGATCCTTGTTACGCGCGGTACAGTCACACACATTGCACCCTCTCCGCTGCCGATTGGATCCTCGTCCTATCGACCTCTCCTCATAACATCATGGCGGTCTGCTCCTACTACTATTTCTGCACGGATATCAATGGAGAATGACTCATCACCTTTCCTGCAACTCATTGGTTTGGGCGGTGAAAATGGAATAGAAGTCCAGGAGCTGCCTCTATCATTTATAGGGAAGGGCAAAGCAAACACGATGCATGTCGAGGAACCACGAAAAGTGGAAGAGGACCTTGGTGGTGATTCTGGTTATTTGTGTACCGGCGGGCACTGGGATCAATCCCATCACCTCTTTCACCGCCAGCGACTCAGTCGCTCGTTTACAGCTATGAGTGCGGTGTCGGGGTATTCCTTCGCCAGTATGGAATCTCAAGACATAGTGGAGAAAATGAAGAAAGAACAAGGTGTCTATGCATGGTGTCGGAAAGGTCTTGAAGATTGGCGTGTGCTGTGGATTGGCGGCCCTCTGACAGGTGATGTTGAGGATGATGGAGACGATCCGGACGGTTGAATAGGATATACCCTCTGGAATCTACTATTGCATGCATATTGTATATATTGTACTGATTGTAATCAATTTTATATTTTCGTGAGCTACCCCCGGGGACATGTTCTATTGAGCTATTACGCACCTACAAGTTGACAGGTAGAAGAGAACCTTCTCAAGTGCCGGAGGATGCGACCGATTCTCCGTCACTGTCAATGATCAGCACGAAACGCGCGAAAGGTTCGAGACACTCGACAAAGGACTTGCAGAAGCGAGGTGTGTATGGCGATGTCAGGAGGGCTGGCGTATCTTCAAGTTCAGAGAATCGCCAGAG